>JAWPHD010015023.1:0-57661 GCA_037043455.1 Cyrtodaria siliqua | reverse complement strand
ATGATAAAGATAATTGTTATAATGATAGCAACTGTCAAATCTAGAACGAATATCCAGTTAGCGGGCGCCCGTCATAAATCCTATATACCTCAATGCATTTTCTATGATATGGAGAAATGACTGTTTGCCACCAGTGTCAATAACTCATGATAGTAGTTAATATTGGGTTTTATATTATGTTGTAATAGTAACACACACCCCATTATGTCCACAATGACGGAAATAAAACGTGTTTGTACCTGGCTTTAATGCTATTTTGATTGGCGGGGTTACTATAAATCACTTTAAAAAATTGCCTTTTAACGGCATTTCAGATCAAATTTATTGACTATTTTTTCTCAGTTTTTTATTCCGTTTTGCATTTCATTTCTATTTGTACTTAAGGTTCATGACATCCTGTAAAATGTATATTGTGATATATATTGTTTTACTTAATCATTTATATGAACTGAATGGTCGATCAAAAAAAAAGAAGGTATATTTCGCTTCTGTATGGAGTTACCTCCCCTTCACGAGTCCATTATCGTCGGTAGGCGGGTGATGTATCCTCCTACTTTGGTAAGCTGATCGGCTACTTTTAGCTGCCATCCAATACAACAACAAAAACATATGTGGAGTGTGGGGTGGTATTTATCACCTTCAGTGATTCATCTAGTTATTAGGAATAAAATAAAGCAACATCTTCGTGTAGAGTATTACTGTTGATTACATTGCATCAGTAATATATTTACAGATATTGTTGAAGATGACAAAAAACAAAAAATCAACAAAAATAAATATTTATATGAAAGCAGGTTCCATTTCAACGTGATACTTGATGAATAATTATTCAATGCTTGATAACCATTTCACGAGGTCCATGTGTCTCTTTAAATCTGTGTGTGCAGAGCTACAGATAAATAGCTTAATTAAATTACTCAATTGAACATGTCAAAATATCCAATTAAAACCAAAAGCATAGGCACCAATAAAGTAATAGGCACCAATAAAGTAATAGGACACCAATAAAGTAATAGGCACCAATAAAGTAATAGGCACCAATAAAGTAATAGGCACCAATAAAGTAATAGACACCAATAAAGTAATAGACACCAATAAAGTAATAGGCACCAATAAAGTAAATAAAAGTAATAGACCACCAATAAAGAAATAGGCACCATAAAGTAATAGGCACCAATAAAGTAATAGACACCAATGAAGTAATAGGGCACCAATAAAGTAATAGGCACCAATAAAGTAATAGACACCAATAAAGTAAATAAAGTAATAGACGACCATTAAAGTAATAGACCACCAATAAAGTAATAGGCACAATTAAGTTAATAGACACCAATAAAGTAAATAAAGTAATAGACACCAATAAAGTAATAGGCACGAATAAAGTAATAGGCACCAATAAAGTAATAGACACAATAAAGTAATAGACAACAATAAAGTAATAGGCACCAATAAGTAATAGACACCAATAAAGTAAATAAAGTAATAGACACCAATAAAGTAATAGGGCACGAATAAAGTAATAGGCAACCAATAAAGTACTAGACACCAATAAAGTAATAGACACCAATAAAGTAATTAAAAGTAATAGACACCAATAAAGTAATAGACACCAATAAAAGTAATAGGCACAATAAAGTAATAGACACCAATAAAGTAATAGGCACCATAAAGTAATAGACACCAATAAAGTAATAGACAACAATAAAGTAATAGGCCACCAATAAAGTAATAGACACCAATAAAAGTAAATAAAGTAATAGACACCAATAAAGTAATAGGCACCAATAAAGTATAGACACCAATAAAGTAATAGACCACCAATAAAGTAAATAAAGTAATAGACACCCGAATTAAAGTAATAGGCACCAATAAAGTAATAGGCACCAATAAAGTAATAGACACCAATAAAGTAATAGACACCAATAAAGTAATCGGAAATTGTTAAACAATGAAACAGCCCATGCAAATTGAGCAATGCATGGCTTGTTGAAGGACCACCCAGTCACCTTGTATAAAGCTTATTAAAAAACTATACTGAAAGGAAAAAGAAACGCAGGGTGCGTATTTCCGCTATATATTGTATGTTTAATATGCTACTGCTAATCGAATGGTACAGGGCGGACATTACCCCTGTCCTTTTAGAAAGAAGGTTTAAACAGCACCAAACATAATAATGGTTACCCCTTCAAGTGTCATTATCGTCAGAATGCGCATTTGGCTCAAGCAGGTGAGCAAACTTAGGCTTTAAATGTTGCAATCACTACTGAACTGGCTCAATATTTCAAAGAGGAACTTCAGCATTTATGAATTTCTTGTTACAAACGTGTCTGTGATTAAAACGTCTACAGCATCACAGTTGTGTCCTTTCTCTAACTAACTGCACTTTTTTTTTCCTTGGAATATATATGGAATTAAGTGTGCAGTATATGCAATATATAGCAGAAATACGCACCCCTGCGTTTCTTTTTCCTTTCAGTATAGTTTATTTGATGAGTTACGTGTTGTGTTATGCTATACAATATTAGTGAAAGGCGCCCCAAAACAATGTCACACATTTTATCGTTTTGTTTTATCCAATTGAAATCATGAAATATGCATTTAAATATATACTATGTTGTATGTTCTTGTATCTCGCGCACTATTTGTTATATTGAATTAGTCTGCTTCAATTTTGTTCACCAATAAAGTGACTAGACATTGAAAGTCGAGCATCTGCACCAACAAGGGTTGCTTGTAGTTTACAATATTGCCAGAATAAAATCAAGCAATAAAATATTATTAAATAAATAGTAATTTGATTTTCATAGGTAATCTTATGAAAAGTTAGTCGTTTCTGGCTCCGAGTGAACACCCCCAGTTTTGCAGGGGTTTTCCCGCCAAATGTCAGAGTGTACCTATTTCATTTTTCAGTAATAATTTTAAAAAATAACCAATCAATCATTATATTTTATCCATTTGGTAAACATTAGTCTGGGATTCCCTCGACTTTTTTTGACCAATCGCAGTCTGTTTTATTTAGTAGACACGGACCTAAAAGATGTTCTAACCTTGATACGTTTACGTGTATACATGTATAGGTTATCGTTGATATTTTGAATGTTATATGGAATTTAATGCAAGCAACGCTAAATTCAAAATGGGCTTACATGGTGACTATATCAATGGTGAAACACATGCAATATCTCACATACCGCAACAAGACGGATATTTTATGAGACTTATATTTTAGTTTGTTTTTAATAAAACGTAGGGATTACATTGGCTTAGGTTGTATTGCACCCAGAAATATTATATGTTACTTACCAGCATAGAGTAACTAGATGGCGCCTCGTAGTCATCAGGAAAGTGCTCAATATTTATCAACCATAGCAGTTCGAGGTAGCTCTCAATCACCTGAAATACGAGAAACAGTTCAGATCGGAAATCCGTCTTAGTTTGTTTGAAATTGTATACCTGACCTAAAACTATAATTTTCTTGATGAACATTTACCGAAATGCTGTCTGCAGTTTCTTTCGTCTTATCTGTTTCGGAAACTAATAAGTACGCCTGTTATGGACATCGACAGAGAGGTTTCTGCGACTAAACCAGATCGGCATGTATCATAACCTTACCAGACAAGTATACAGCGATGGCATTACGTGTCCGAGTATTAACTTCCATACCCCATCCAACCCCTTCTCGAAGAAGCGAAAACGGGTCGGCTGGGGGTATGAAATAAAAACTGAATTTCGCTTAAGGTTGCAGATTGTAAAAATAAAACATTTCATAAGTAATTTAAACAGGTTATCACATTTCTTTCAATAAAATAATATTCCTAATCGTATTTTATTGTCGAAACGTCCGTTATACAATCCTGCTAATATAAGCTATCCCATCGCTTAATGGTATTAAGGCGGAACCACGTAATGCTTGAAAACAACTTACGATGTTTTGGGGGCCCATATTGATCGTAAATATGTAAAATATATTGTTTGTTAATTGCACTGACATATATAAACGTTTTTGTTGTTAAGCTGGATATGTGAACGAGTAGCATGGATAAAATATGCAAACTTGAGAAGTTTGTATAGTACATTTTCTATAAAACCTTTCATTAAGTAACATAAAAATATTGTACCGAAAACTAATAAACGTCTAATCTTTAAAACCACACCGCAATGCAAACAGATAAGACATATTAATTTTATTTTCATCTGTGTCATATTTTTGATTTGTAGTTCACATAAAAGGGCTTGAAGGTATATTTAATATCCGCTGAAGAAGTCAGATCTCCGGCATTAAGTTTAGTTATAAATGATTTTAAATAATGCTATGATGTGGCAAACTCCTGGATAAAGATGGAATGTCTAAATTAGGAATACCATAACAGGGTCTAACGGGGTCACAAGAGCGTACGGTGTCGTACAGCAAGATCACGCTTCTGAGTCTACACTTCTGTTAGAGCGAAATTAAACGGATCAAGGTAGTACGAAATAGAAATAATAAATGACATGGTTTTATTTTTTGTTTTACAGGCTGATGTTCGTTTGTTTGTTCTTGGTTCTTAAGTAAGAAGTAAACAGTGTAACTCTGTATATCCTTTGCATCTGATATGTATTATACATGTATGTACGAATCTTGCTACGTCTTTTAACCATGTGTTGAAAATGACGTAAAACACGATACAAACAAACCAACAAACAATCAAACAATCAAACAAACAAACAAACACAGAGTAAATTGATATACTCTGGAATCTATGTTACTTATCACAGATAAGACTATTGGAAATTGAATCTTTACATGGAATAAAAATACAGTATTCATACATAAATTTATGAAATATACGTGTTCAGAAAAGTGTTTTTTGACGTCTGTTTTGAATGGATAGTGATTGTATAGATTCTGGAACTTCATTCCATGCAAGAACACAATTAGAATAAGAAACAGTAACTGCAGCTACAGTATTAACCCCCGGAACATGGAAATAATAAACACTACCTCGAGCGTTATGCTTATGGAACATCTGTTATTAACTTATCACGCAGAGAGGAGAAAAAAAATCATAAAAAATCTTACTCATGAACATGATTTAGTGTTTACTCTATAAACCAATCGGATGGCTCAGAATTTCAAATACTTGCACCATTTATTCATGAAGATTTTACTACCAGCGCTCTTCATGTTTTAGTGTGTGACCTAGACTATCGACAAAAAACTATCGTAAACACTAAGCTGGATAGAGTCTATGAAGAAAAATCTCCACCACATAGCCTCTATCCTATACTTAAACTCAAATGTTTTACTCTATCTTGTACGTAAAATATTTTAACATTAGAACTAAAATAATCTGAATGTTTTACATGAAACTTAATGGGTTAACAATTTATCTAGTAGGGTGGGGCTACCCTTCAATTATAAATACGTACTTGAAAATATGTGAGTTATAAATCAATACACTTATTATGACATACGCCTGATTTGTATTAAGTTGTATGTATCAAGTGAATAACTGTCTAGATAAAAGTGTAAACATACTAAACTGGAGTGGCACGTGAACATATTCAGGATTGTCTGAGGCTTTTTCATTTCACTGAGATTACAATAAAAGGGGACACACTACGGGTATGATTATTGTGTTTCTTTTAATTGTACAGGTGCAATAACAGAACAAGGTAAAGGACATTCATAAAATTAGTTTCTCATAAACTGATTTTAAATAAATACGTTTTCAAAATATTATTGGATCAAGATTGTATTAATGTATATTCTTATGCGATTCACGTACATTAATACCATTATCGACGTGTGTATAGAAATAGAAAAACTCATTTATACCAGTTGATATCAATCAATGTCACTTTCTCCCAATATCTGGCTTTAACTTGGCAGATATGTTTACGTTAATAAACAGTCGTTGTATACTGTGTTTAACCTGGGATAATTGAACAAACATTCAATCTTATTGACGCATTATAAATGTATCACTTTGTCATTATCAGAGATACTTTTATTCATGTTTATGATATTTGATTTTTTATCATATTGGCTTTCCGATGATTTGGCTAATTTATAGTTTCTTTATATGCATGGTATTTTTTTTCCGTGAGACACTTCCCGTGTGAGGTAAGTATAATGAAGACATACGGACTGCTCATCGCCGCCACTGGTAGGTAAAGTCTCAAGTTATGTCATAAAATAGGTGTAAACATGCCAACAATCGCAATAAGTATCATAACAATTATCGTGGTTTAAAATCGACAGGTAAAAAAAAAAAAAAACATTCCAACCAAGCTGAGCGTTGTCGTTGTCATTTATTGTAAACGTAAGTGAGAGACACGTATCCATTACAATATTCATAAATGTAGTCTTCTGAATTATACGCACTCATATCAAAGAATTGAATTGAATGTTGTTTAACGGCTCATCAACACAGTATAGGTTATTTAGAGCCGCCCCAGAGAGCGGGGAAGGATACATAGGAATCCGGGAACCTGCCCTACTCTTATTATCGAATAGATTCCTATGGTTCTTTAACGTGCTCGGAGGATAGACCGATACACGGGACCGCCCGGTTTATGTCCCCATCCGACGGACGAAGAAGCCTGGGCGATAAAATAAAAAATAATATCCGAAAATACTGAACAATTGAATAAAATAATATCCAAAAATACTGAACATTTGAATAATTTTTTTACCGTGTTGACACAAAACCTTCATCATCCCCATGCTCATTAGCAACATTAACAGAAATAGCAGAAGCAGCAGAAACAGACATATCAGTAGCAGCAGAAAAAGAAGCAGCAGCAGAAACAGAAATAGCACAGGCAGCAGAAGCAGCAGCAGCAACAGAATATCAGTAGCAGCAGCAGCAGGAACGGGAATAGAAGCAGCAGCAGCAACAGAAACAGACATATCAGTAGCAGCAGAAAAAGAAGCAGCAGCAGAAACAGAAATAGCACAGGCAGCAGAAGCAGCAGCAGCAACAGAATAGCAGTAGCAGCAGCAGCAGCAGCAGCAGCAGCAGCAGCAGGAACGGGAATAGAAGCAGCAGCAGCATGAAACAACTTTTTGTTTAAAACATTTTGAACACATACCTTTCTCCATCGTTTGTATCTCTCATTCAGTATGGCCTGGCGTAGAAGAGTGTTAGCAGCCAAGTGTATATCATGGAGTGAGGCAAAACTCCACTTTTTCTTTCCGAATGACACTTCCCCACTCTTAATTTTCATTCTTTTTTTTTATTCTTTTTTTTTCCTTTTTTTTCCTTTAATTAATTCATATCTCACTCAAGTTCAGTATGAACGAAAACGACAAGCATACATTTCGAACTTCCATATTTTTTTCAGCATATGTATAGCCTTAAAAACTTAAACTCTTAGTATTTAATTAAATTTTACAGTTATTCTCCTTTTCCTGAATTAAAACGATTCAACTTCAATCCTGAACGGTTATGTGTACACCGAAATGTACAATTTTGGCAATATTTAACTTTTAAAATAACTTTCTCGTCGTGATGAAAAAGGTCAATATGTAAAACAAAGAAACAAAATGGATTCTTATCAATAGGTACTCGAACAATAAGTGTTAACCGTTAAAGCAAATTACACAAAGTTTATTTTGCTTTTATCAATTCATTTGAAAGTTTGTGATTGGAATCGATTTTGATTTAGGCTGCACAAATGTATTTTTTGTTTCTCGAACCTTATTTCTAAACAGTATTAATCACAGTAGTAGTTGTAGTTTAAAAAAAAGTAATGTTCAGGCAAAAAGTTGTGTTTTTATCAAATTCACACAAAAAAGTAGAAACTGCTTGTTTACAAATAAAACATAAACAAGCGTGACGTTACACGACTGTCACGTGTATGACGTCACGATATATCGTCAGAGTTGCGATTTTAATTGCTTTATCAACTTCGTAAATTCGGAACATTAGGATAAGTATTTACAAAATTAAAAAATATATATAATCATATGCGTACTAGATCTACCGCCTCACCCCCCCCCCACCCCCCCCCCCACCCCCCCCCCCCCCCCCCACCCCCCACCCCTTACCTTATATTTTGAGTTAGGTCAGAGTATTTTTCGGCACAAATAATTTACGTCAAACAAAATACCACATAAATTTTAAAAAAGTGCACACTTAGTATATTTACTGTTACCATAGTTATGTTGATTGAATTGTTGCTTTGTTGTTGTTTTTTTGTTTGTAGGGTGGGGTGTGGGGTGGAGGTGGGTGTGGAGGATGTGGGTGGGGGTTGTCCGATGACGACATTGTCAGAAGCTGGTACTCCTATGAAATTTAATCGATTACTTTTTCATCCAAAATTAAATTCTGTTAAATGTGTCCATTAATATACATGTTCTCTAAGGGTGGTAAAATGAGCGGTTAGGCTCATAGTGCTGTGAGAACCGTGCTGTAACTGAGAACCTCAAAAACATATTATTGGCAATTTATTGTTGGCTACATTTTGTATCTGGTTCAAATGCAAAATAATTATATCATATTAAATACGCAAAAAAATGTAAAACAATACAGTTTAAAGGGAAACACGAAATCTTTATTTTTTTAAAAACTAACGGCGTCCCGCTAGTTTTTCTGCATAACTTGCATTTTTTTCAATCATTAATATTAATTATAAGAATAGTATTAAGTAATTTA
Organism: Cyrtodaria siliqua; assembly: GCA_037043455.1. NCBI lineage: Eukaryota > Metazoa > Mollusca > Bivalvia > Adapedonta > Hiatellidae > Cyrtodaria > Cyrtodaria siliqua. The sequence goes on along the minus strand of JAWPHD010015023.1, from coordinate 49,019 downwards.
TATTTACATATTACTAATTTTTAATATTATCGCACCAATAATATATTAAAACGTATAGTATAATAAGACGAAATAGTGAATACTTAAAATTTGATTTATTTAAATTTGACCAGGGTAAAAGTAAAAATGATACTGGATTTATAAATCATTTCAAACGCTTCAAGATTGCCGTGTGTCCCTTTAAGCTAATAAAAGTTGGGCCTCGCGGGGTAGCCCAGGTATAATCCATGCGTTTTAGCTATACCCCTCTACAGCGCGTGTACTTTCGATTTCAAGCGAAGGAATGTCTGATGGCACATCTCACCTCATACCTTATCTCGTGTGTGTGTGTGTGTGTGTGCGTGTGCACGGGCGCGGGCGTGCGTGCATTTGCTTTACTTAGATACGATTTGGGCTGAAATAAGCGTCCACAACAGTATTATTTGGCGTCCATGAAATCATCTGTATACATAAATTAAACAAATTCTCCTTAACTATAATTTAGATTCCAAACCAGAAGGAATACATATGAACCAACTAATAAAAAATAAGCTTGGCCTTACCACTAACCCCGCAGTGGACTTGGATATTTGGGTTTAATTTATCTTATACATTACATAAACGGATTTTATTGCATGCTTAAATATTGTTACGACTCAGACGCATAATATTATAAAGTACTTAATTTCCGATTTACTTTTCCTTTAATCCGTTAATATCATGGTTCAACCTTTGAGCATTTGCCATGAAATAAACGTAAGGTGAGTGATCACGCGCTTTGAATATGTAATCTAGGGTTGCATTTGAGTTCATTTGATTTAGCTTTCTTCGCTCATAATTATAAATTTTCAAATAAATTGTTTGCTTTATATTGTTTTATCATATGTTGTACTATCGCTTATCAGAAGAGATAACATCACTATTACTTTCAATGTAAACTTATATAAACACCGTTTATTGAAACAAATTGTATATGTGTATTATATATTTTAATATTATATCTAAAATACAAGGATCGGCCTCAGGGTATGCTTACGTGCATGAATTCTGCACTGTAAGCATAGGCTTTCATTTTGATGGTTTGGAGAAAGAAGTATTAAGAGAAACAAGAGATTGTGTTAAAGTACGTTTGTATAGTTAAGCCGGCTTGAAAATATGCATATACTACATGACAGTGTGATTACACTATCTCTTCTTCTCTCTCTCTATCCATCTGTCACTATAATGTCGTAATGGAAGCCTGTGACTAGAAGCATCCCAAGTGTGTTAGCAGTTGTATACACATGTTGTAAACATACATGTAATAGTCTGTGGCATAAGGGTGAGCCTTGGCACGGGCTGTTGCTAAAACTATATATATCACTCATCGCAGTCACAATATTTTGTACAGCAAAACATATCATTAAAAGTCTCTGTTTCAATTTTAATTGTGTTCACTTATCGCTGTCACAACATTTTGTATAGTAAAACATATCATTAAAAGTCTCTGTTTGAATATTAGTTGTGTTCACTTATCGCAGTCACAATATTTTGTATAGTAAAACATATCATTAAAAGTAACTGCGATAATCCTCGAGGAACAAACATAAAACGAACCCTAACCATAACTCTGACATTAGAGAGTTTGTTATGTAATGTTGCCGTTATTTGGCGGGTTAGTGTCTTTAAACTAGCCAAATGGTCGTATTTCCCTTTAAAGGATACGCGGGAAACTTGCTTTTTTAAAAACTCGTCGTGTCCCGTTCGTTTTTCTTTTCTTGTAATAATTTGCATATTTGAAAATCGTTATTAATAATTATTTAAACAGTTCAAAGTAAACTGTGTTTACATTTTACTAATTGACGAATATATAGCACCAATAATATATGAAAACCTATTGTAGACTAACGACGACAATCGGAAAGTATACATTTTATTTAATTATATGCGTCTGGACTTCAAGAGTTGTGGTTTTGAACGTGTTAGCTTCGTCTTTTTTCTTCTTTTTTTCCCCCATAAATTGTTAGCTTCGTGTTAGCTTCGTCTTAAGAGTGAAGCTGTACCCACACACCAAAATCATAAGCCACTACATTTATTAATCTAGTGACGGTCTAACCCGATCTGTATCCATACATCGCTTAATATCCGAAATAGGATGGGTTTCACTTTCTGATAGAAGGCAAATACAAAAACTTATTTCAGTTTATAATGTTAAAAATGGAACCGTTCCGAATTACATTTCAAACATTTTCCCACAGCTAGTTGGAGATGCCAGCGCATACAATCTCAGAAATAACGATAACTACGCCACTATTGCAAGGAGAACTGAACTATACAATAAATCGTTTGTTCCTTCCTCTCTTAAACTATGGAATGACTTGTCAATAGAAATACGAAACTCTGAAAATATCGCAATTTGTAAGAGAAGACTATTAACATCTGTATTTTTTAGTACAAAAGTTCCACCATACTACTTATGTGGACAAAGATTATTTGCCGTTTTACATGCCAGAATGAGGATTTTTTGTAGCAATCTCAATAATGATTTATACCTTAACCATTTACGTGATTCACCGACTTGCGAGTGCGGCTGTGAAGTAGAAGATGCTGAACACTATTTTTTCCATTGTAACAAATTTACAGCATATCGGCTTCATCTGTTTCAGTCTACTCGCCATTTTCACCCGTTAAATGTAAGCACACTCCTTTATGGCCGTGAACAGATAACTGACAGGGAAAATAAATCCCTCTTCGAAGCAGTTCAAACATATATACAAGAAACACATAGGTTTTCATAAGTGTCTGATTCTCCGACGCATTTCGACACTCTACACGCATACCATTGCAGTGTTTGTTGTTGTTGTTATTATATATCTCAAGGTCATACAGCTATATCAGTTAGCGTTGATGTTTTCGAACTGATTGGAACTTAAAGATTGGGAAACTCTCTCTCTCTCTCTCTCTCTCTCTCTTATATATGTTGTGTTTACTATTCATTATTCTCCCTCTCAATGTATTATTTGCCATTGTAATTTATTTCACTCAGCCATACTCATTTGTAATTTCAAGATGTTAACTGGGAAGGGTTTAAACTAATGTTGGTAGAACTTGTTACCCGACCCATTTGTCATTATAATATTTCTATTGTATATATGTGGATATTATTCTGTCTGTAAAATATTGGCAATAAAATATGTTTAAATCATTAATCTAGTTGCATTTTAACTTTGAATATGATTGCCGTGTGTCCCAACACGATGCACTGTCTCGAGTGTTTTAAACGGGTGTATATCAGTATCCGCTACCCTCTCCCACCTACACCCACAACTGAAAAAAGGAATGTTGGTTTTTGGTGATGTTGTTTGTTGTTGTTTTTTACGTTACCGCTTGCTGTTTTAACGTAGCCATCCCGCCAACTTACAACCTATGCTCACCGTTTCTAAACGAAGTATATATACTGAAAGGAAAAAGAAACGCGATCACGGGAATTTCCGCTATATATCGTATATACTGCACACTTAATTCCATATACATTCCAAGGAAATCCCAAGAACTTTCGTAAAAAGAAAATGCAGTTTGTTAGAGAAAGGACACAACTGTGATGTTGTAGTCGTTCTTATCCCAATACACTTTGTAACAAGAAATTCATAAATGTTGAAGTTTCTCTTTGAAAATTTGCGCCATTTCAGTACTGTATTTAACGTAAAGAGTTTGCAAACATTTCCATCCTAAGTTTGCTCACATGCTTGAGCCAAACGCGTACTCTGTCAATAACGAAACTTTTCTGGAATACTATTTGCTGTGTTACGTGTTGTTTTAGTCTTTTTTCCGAAAGGAAAGGTCTTACGTAGCCATGTACCATTAGATTAACAGCAGCATATTGTACATAAAATATATAGCGCAAATTCCCGTGTCGCGTTTCTTTTTCCTTCCTCTATATATAATTATATAACTTATACATTTTGAGAATCCAAACTCTATATAGACACAAAATATTTATTACTTTAACCAGCCAGGCCAAACCCCAAAACTGGAGCGTCGAACTAAGCGTTACCAACTCATAATTCATTTTACGCATAGTCAATCAAGGGTATTGTAAGAACCCGTGAATAAATCTATACTTTTAATCGGCACATGTACAATGTTATATGACCTGAACTCATGGATAGAGTTCTGCTAAACGGTTTTGTAATGTAGTTTTGCCGTCATTTGGAGGGTAAGTTTCTTTAAGACTGGACTGCCGCCACTGGATTTGCACACGGAAACTCAATTTAAAAAATGGGCTGAGGGTGTGTGTGTGTTTTCAGAAGGCTTTCAATACAATAGTATAGCGAAATAATAGAAAGAAGAAGCGGCAGTGTTATAGTATAAGTATATAGTAAATATACATATACTATAACAATAGACATAATATCTCTTCTTCTCTCTATCCTTAACGTTATACATAATTATACTATAGCACTATCTCTTCTCTCTATCCTCTCGCTGTGCTATTGTAGCTATTGTAATGACAGCCTGTGCTGAGACCTGAGAAAATATACCGAGAGCGTGTTTTTGTTGGTGTAGTTATTGCCATTTACACCCTCCTAATCTCAAACGCAGGATCCGCGAATGCTGATTATGCGATAAATGAGATTTTCCAGAGTTTAATCTAGATCTACACATGTATGTCATCATCAACTGTGTAAAGTTTAATTGTTTACTATTCTGTTTTCCCTTCTTTTTTTTTAGCTAATTACAAGTTGTCCGCAATCTGTATGTAATTCAAGTACTCACAACGAAATCGTCACACAAAAAATCTGGTTAACCTTTGACAATGTTGAGAGTATCCCTAGTGTTATTCTCGTATGGTATACTTTTTTCGGCTCCTATTTAAAAGAGCGCGTAGACATGTATTCTACTTTCTAATGCATTTTGGACTTTATTGTCATGTTTACAAATGAATAACCATGGATGCGTTTGATATATGTGACGGATCAGAAAATATTGCCGTAAAATTTAACGATGCCAGGCTAAAAGACTATCTGAAAAATGTATGTATGAATGTGTCTCCCATTCGGGGGACTAGCTCGTATTTGTTCGCTACTTTTAAAAGAGGGACTAGTAATTTCATGAAATAAACTATTTTAAATCTGTATTTGCCAGTTACTACATACACATCGAATTCGATAATAACGTGGAGAAAGATTAAGAAAGTTTCGATTTTTTTATTTTTAATGGGTGGGTGGGAGGGGAGCGGGGGGAGGGGGAGGGGAACATGTCACGGCGTAGATAATAATCTCATTCTGCTGCCGAAGGCAGCAGATTCTTATATTACTTTAGTATTTACACATGGTAAGGTAGTAATGAATAGTTTCTTTGAGTGCACATGGTAAGGTAGTAATGAATAGTTTCTTTGAGTTTTCAAAATTCAAAATTGTAAAATTCAAAATTAAAATTCAAAATTTCAAAATTCAATATTAAATTTCAAAATTCAAAATTCAAAAATTTCAAAATTCAAAATTTCTCAAAATTCAAAATTTCAAAATTCCAAATTTCAAAAATTCAAAATTCAAAAATTTAAAAATTCAAAATTCGAAATTCAAAATTTCTCAAAATTCAAAATTTCAAAATTCAAAATTTCAAAAATTCAAAATTTCAAAATTTCATCAAAATTCAAAATCCAAAATTTCAAAATTTCAAAATTCAAAATTCCAAAATTTCAAAATTCAACATTTCAAAATTTCTAAATACAAAATTCCATGAATAATTTGATTTAATAATAAAATAATTGTTGAACAGTTTCTTTGAGTTTTTCGCTTTGATAAGGCAATCTTATAATTACACATGGTAGCAATGAAGAGTTTATTGTGTTGTGATGCACACGCTAACGCACACGCACCCCTTACAGGTGAACAATTGTATTTATATGCTGATGTGTAATTCTAGCATGTCGTGCTACAAAGGTGAATATATAATCAATATGTAACGCATGTCAAGGATATGACCAGAACGTCGTCCACCTTGATTTAAAATGTTTGGTAGGAAGAACTGATGGTAGAAATTGGGAAGAAAGTAAAAACGGTCGTGGCATGTTTACGCCCTCGTGGCAACATTTTTTTTTAAATATTGTTTTAACACACGTAACTTGATCTGTTATTATGTTAAACTTTCTTGCCAGTTTCTACCAAGATATAATGCTATTTTCTCTCGGCAGCTATTTTACGCTTGCGTAAAAGCTTGCTTGTTTTTAACTGACATTATTTCACGTAGTATCCAGTGTGTGACATTACATTGAGATGGGTACCAGCCGTTATATAGCACGCCTCACAAAACACGAACATTACATGCAGTTGGGTACCAGTCGTTACATAGCACGACATCATAAAACACGACTGTGTTACCCAATATTACCTTGCATTATTTTGGTAAAGTAAACTAACAAACATTTTTACAACATATTAGATATATAAATCGTCTTTTTTTAGTTTCAGTATGTTTGCTGCAACATACCGGCCCCTGGGCTTGATACGAAGAACTTCGAAGACCAGATAAAGGGCTGCTCGTGCGCTGGTGTATCGTGTTCCATAGCACGTGATAACAACTGCTCCTGCGTCAAACAGTTTGGTGTGGCGTATGATGACGATGGTCGGCTTGTATTCCAAGATGGAACACAACCTAGAAATCATAATGCTGTTATTGAATGTAATAGTTTATGTTCGTGTTTAAAAACATGTAAAAATAGAGTTGTGCAAAACGGTTTGCAATACAAACTTGAGGTGTTTAAAGATGAAGCTAAAGGACTATGTCTGCGAACATTACAACCTATTCAAAAGGGTAGATTCGTGTGTGAATATGCAGGTGAGGTCTTAACTCACGAGGAGGCTCAACGAAGAGCAGCTGCTCAAACGTCAAATGATATGAATTATATTTTTGTGTTAAGGGAACACTGTGCAACAGGAGTGGTAACGACATACATAGATCCGTGTCGAGTTGGGAACATTGGCCGCTTTCTAAATCACTCGTGTGGCCCGAACTTGTTCATGGCACCGGTACGGGTGCATAACCTTGTTCCCAAACTGTGTCTGTTTGCCGTAAGAGATATTGCAACCGGGGAAGAGTTGACATATGACTATAGTGGAGGTGATAGTAGTTATGACGCGGATTTGGACCAAACAGAATCCAGATCTGGAAAGATTTGTAAATGTAAAGCAGAGAACTGTCGTGGTTTTCTTCCATTCGATGCTTCCGTTCTCTGACTGAACCGTCTGTCTTTTTGCATGGATGTTGTATACTTAAAGTTTCACCACGTATTGTCTTTTTCGTACACGTTTATTATGTGTGTACGATGCATGCATGATATTCCAATACCGATAATTAAGAAATAAAATGAATTAAGTAGTCCTGATGTTAATTTCTAATTGTATGTCATCTACAGTACCATCTTTTAGGTTGTTCGTTAAACGTTGGTTGGTACATGCCTTTCAGATTTATTGCCCTTTAATAATTCTGGACAACAATGTGTTAACTAAAAATATGTAATAATGGGTATTCAATGTTTAAGAATATTCTATGATTAAGCAAAAAAATTTAAGTAAATATTGTCTTCACTTTTTTTTGTTCACGATAGAGTCAGGTGAGGCCGACAATTGACTATGGCCAAGTTGTTCAAAGATCGATTAGCTTAATCATTGGTTAGTGTAAACTTTCAAAGTACATTTTCTGATAAAAATATGTTGTGTACTCATAGAAGTTTTTAATTTCCATTTCTTCTTAACATAATGCTTTGACATGCTCAATTTCTGGTAGAAATATTCATTTATCGGACATTCAGAGAGATTTGAAATTTTGACTTAACGCTCGGTTGAGAAAGATAAAAATTAACGGATCTTTGAACTGTGCCTAGTATGTAAAACAAAGCGCGCAAAGCAGTGTGTTTTGGCAATAACTCAATGGTTTTGGATTTTCACCAAATTCGGTTTTAAGGTTAGTTTAAAAAATATAATTGAAGATATGAAAATGAGCAAAAACGACAAAAAATAACAAAATAAGTGCTTGCTTACACAACAACTTCTTCACCGCAGGGTAGCCATATGGCATATGCAAATTGTTTTGTTATCCCTATGCCTCTATGTTTATTTATGATGTTGATGTTCATGTTTATTTTCGATTGTCTCATTCAAGGCCATTTAAAGTTAGTAAAATGTATGTTTCTGGATAATTCTGAAAAGATGTTTATTACAGATTATGTCATTCATGGTCATTTAGCCCTTAACCCGTTACTTATATATATATAATGGACTGTTCTTTCTTTGAATTAAGACTATTGCATTTATGTGACAAAGAGGTGTTTTGGGGGAAATGACAGAGCAGCCGGACATTGTAAACCCTGATCAGTTACTCGTAGGCTGATCTGTAACTCGCAGGCTGATCAGGGTTTACAATGGACGCGAAGGCTATTCTAGTCGTGCTTAGCATGTTAATGTTGCATTTGGAATGTTCTTGTACAGAAACTTCTCTTGAGTGTTCTATGACGGTAAAGATTAGACATTGTGACAATATAATGTGTCCAGTATTCAGTTCAGTATAAAAGAAACATGGTGAATATATTGGATGCTTTTGAATTAAAATATATATTGTGGGGTTTATATAAAAAAATATTGTGCGCATCTATAGTAAAAGTGATATTGGATTAGTTGAACTAGAGTGGTGAATTAAACCAGGAAAGACTCTAAATAAATTTGGATTTAAGAGACACTTGACACTTTGGATTAATAGGACACTTTCCCATGTGGTTCCCGGGCATGAATAGGGCCACTGGTTATCCAGGCAGAGGGGTAACATACCCCTGAATTCATGTTCTTTATATCGTTTTTGTCATGTTCATTTAATGTCTCCATCGTGTCCGTGTATTATTTCCTGAAGGTGCTGCTTGAGTGGTGGCAGAAAACAATGATGGGGGCTGCTTCCTGCGAAAAATGGAGTGTTAACAATAGAATTTGCATCAGTTCTTCAGGTGGGAAGGTTCTAGGCCCATTCTGCATATTTTTTAACAAGATGTACATGGTGAGTGGAAATATTCATTCCTGTTGGCGCCATGTAACCTTTTTGTGTTGGTGTGCCGTAAACCCCCAATCCAATTCAGTTAAATAAAAGGGACACTTGACACTTTCGATTAAAGGGACACTTGGCAATGTTATTAGGACTTTAAATTTGGATTTTAAAGAAATATTGAATCTAATCGTAGACATAATAAACCGTCTCTGATCTAATGTATGTTTAGTCTGTAAGTAAATATGTTTCATTGTACTATTTGAATACATTTGTTGATTACAGTTTTAAAACTCGCTGTTGCTGGTTTTGCACTTCTTTGGCATAAACATTTTCAAAAACTTCTGAAAATTGTCAACCAAATTTTCTGAAAAATAAGAAACTAAAAGAACAGAAGAAGCTCAACTTCAAGTCGAAAAACTTGGAGAAATACAATAAACTATTTACTCTCAAAGAACTTCGAGAATCCCTTAAAAATGCTCATGATACATCAGCTGGTCCTAATGATATCAATTATCAATTATTAAAACATTTACCTGAATCATGTACGTCTCTCTATCCATCTTGATATATTTAATAAGGTTTGGGTGACAGGAAACTTCCCCGATTCTTGGCGGGAAGCAATCGTTATTCCAGTCCCCAAACCTGGAAACCCAATAAATTATAAACCTATTGCTTTAACGAGTTGTATATGTAAAATCATGGAACGAATGATTAATAAGAGACTAGCTGATTTTAAAAGTTGAATTAACACATATATTCGTAACTTTCGGCAAACCGCTTGGGATTTGTCAGTTAACAATAAACTCCATTCATTTAAACCGGAGAATGGCATCCTTCTAGTAGACCCATTCGTCGAGAAGAAGTTGTTCTAGCCCCGTACATGATAGGGCATACACGTTATACTCATTCATATGTATAACAAGGTGAACAATTGCCATTCTAGAATGTTTACCCTGTTTTGCACCGTTAACGGTCAAATATATTTGTTGGAATGTGTAGACTTCGATCCTATGCGGCAAAGGTATTTCACAGTTAATACTATGAACGAGTTATTTGATACTATAGATTTTAGTCTTGTTTTAGATTTCCTAAAAGAAATCAGACTTTATAAATCATTATAATATGTTCTTATATATATTTACTTGTTTACACATCCGTTGACGGGCATATGTTGATTTACTTACATACATAGTTTATATTAGTACCACCATATCATCCCTTATTTGTAAATACTTTTATCTTTATACATTTACATTAATTGTTTTAATTACTACTTCATTTCTTCATCTTTTATCATTTTTTGCGCAAAATATGACCTATTTGTGTGTCGACGTGCCGTAAAACACCATTCATTTGCACTTTTTTCTTGTTACATTTTACCTGTAACAGGTTACATTTTACCCGTAACAGGTTACATTTGCTGAAGTAGTTGCTGTAGTTGTACTTTAAATAATAGTAGCGAACAGGCGGACGTTCGATAAACAAACGGCGATCACGATAGCTCACGTTTGCTTCAGGTGAGCTAAAACAGAGATGTTTTCAGAACCTTGATTTCACAAGTGCAACAATGCTTAAACTTGGTGCATTGTAACACCGTATGACTCAAACTTGGCCAGAATATTATCGATAAAAGCGCGGACGAGTTCGAAAAGACCAATATTGGATAATAAACGCAGGAGTTATGAAAATTGATTTAAATGACATATAATGCTATACTTTACCTTGCCAACACTCTAGCAACTTCACTCGATCTGTACCAAACTTGGTCCGAGTAGGGTTTAACATTAACAGTTGTCCCCTTGTCCTGTGCCATGTAGATTCTACTGGGGACAAGTTAATTGGATAATTGGACAAGTTAATTGTCCCAGGTGACCTGTCCTACGGACAACTAAATTTTATAAAAAGAAATGAATTTTACATCTTTAAAATTTGTGACTGAAAAAATGTAAAAACATTGGTGACCACATTGTAAATGACAAACAAAACCCATCTTGTTTAAATTGGTGGAATGCAACTGATTGAATGTAATGTCACTTTCATGATTGATCTTGTTTTTTGTAGCACTTTTACACGAAGTGCGGGGACAAGTAAATTTGACTGGGGACAAGTAAATTATGTAAGTTACTTAGACAAGTTGCTGGAAAAAGTTAATTTGAAACCCTGCCGAGTCTTGATATTGATGAAATCTCAAACCATATTTATCGGAAAAAGCACAAAGGAGTTTCATTAATTTTCTTGAACAATTTATGAAAATGGTATATTGCGCTTTGTTAATCAGAGCATATTTCATTTTTGTCTCGCCTTTTCGAAGAAAAAAGCGAGACATATGGATTACTTTTCCCTTGGTTAAAGTTTTTGGCTCTTGTATTGTTGAAACATGTTAAACTTTGCTTTGTTAACAATATAGCTCCTACATTTTTCATCCGATCTGTACAAATGGTTAGTCAAAAGGTTTATATCAATACATTCTCGGGTAAGTTTGAAAAACAGACATACCTGATATCCCCATCACCCCCATGGACCCCTCAAATCCCCCCTCCACCCCAAACCCCACCACTCACACACTTCTCTATATTTAGTTCGATAATGCTCAGTCATCAATGAAAGCTTGAACAAGTTCAATAACGAGCCGCATTTGAGCAGAAACCGACATACCACCCATACCCTATTTTTGAAAAGAGTTATAATGAATAGAAACATGGTAGGCCCTACTCTATTAAGTTATTTTCAAAAATAAAATAAAAAATAAGACATGTTATAAAACGCTGTCTATTTAGGTATACCCAGGGAGTAAATATACTTACTCCCTAGTGGAGTGCGTGGTCCAGTGGTAGAGCGCCGAACTCGGAATCGAGAGGTCGTTGGTTCGATCCTCGCCGCGGCCACGTTATTTATCCCTGAGCAAGATAATTAATCCACATTGCTTAGTACTGGTTCTACCAAGGAAGCCATCAAGAGTGATTGATCTAAGTTGCAATTACTTGTTTCGCAATCGATATAAAATAAAGTAAGTTTAAACTAACTCCCTGCTGGGCTGATAATTAAATCATATAAAGCCCTGCTCCCTGGTATAACTGAGTGAAACTTTCCGCTGAACTCCCGTTTGGTCAAAAGAAAATACCAACACTGGAATTCCAGGAAAGAGTGCTATTTCATAAATTCTCCCAGGGCTTTATATGACATTTAATTATCAGCCCAGATTCTCCTCACTGTGCCACGTTAAATCAGGGAGTAAGTATACTTACTTACTGGTTAAATTAAGATATATTTCACAGTTGCCAGTCTTGATTGTTATCCCAGATAATAAGAATTTTGAGATGGTCCCCTGAAATGGTATACCGTATTTCTTACCGCCTGTGATTCTCACATTCACCGGCATTGGAAAATGGAAACAAAACAAATTGGGGTTGATAAAGAAAGTGCTTTATGAATCAGACATAGACATGTCATGCGATATAATCTTCACAGATTTGTAGGTAAATTGCAACAGAATGATACGTTGTCAAATAAGTTGGAATTTGCATAGCTGCATGAGTATATTTGTACGCAGTGTCGCTCAGCCTCATCATCCGAATTCAGAATCGGAGTCCTGTTGCTTTGAAATTTAATCATTGAAGTAAACCGATGTGCGATAGGGGCAGTGCGGCCATTACGGTAATCGAACCCAGGACCTCTGTGCCGGCTACCTGTGTCTAATACCATAATTCGAGCCTTCTCTGACCTTACCATCACTTTTTACGATTTTGATACAACTGCAATCCTCCCTCTCCGAGGCTCTCGTCTTTCAGATTAGCTGTGCATGCCATAAAGTCACTCACCCGCCAACAGCAGGCTAATTTTACAACATATGCACACCGCTTCAAATTCGACGAACGATAAGGTATATATAAAACTAACATATAATTGCAAATCCTAACTCTAGAAATACGATATAAACATGAAAACCGGACAGTCCAAAACATCGCCTTTTTGTTATTGCTTGAAGATTCGAATAAAAAGTTACCAACTCTAAATTCATTTCACACATAATGATGTGCGGGTATTTCATGAACCCGTGGGTACATATACAGTTTTAATTAGCATATATGTATCATTTTGTGACCTCAACACATGGGTAGAGTTTGGAAGAACGGTTTTATAGCAAAATTTGGCGCTTGTGTTACTTTAAATCATGCAGAGCTAATTATGTTCTATGAAGATCGCATCGTGTTTCTTGAAAGAAGAAAGAGCAGACCCAGTCTGCTGAAGATCCCATCGTGTTTCTTGAAAGAAGAAAGAGCAGACCCTCGCAGACCCAGTCTGCTCTTCGGGTGTTTACATACCCCCAGTGCTACTATATCCCGCATTCACCAATTTACTTCATCGCCAGTGAAGTAAACCTGGGGAGAACAAGTTTGTGCACATCAGCTAAGCTAACGGGGTTGCAGGGTATACATGAACACTCTTCCTTTTTATGGTGTTTGGACTTGATATTCACATGGCGTTTATAACTGTTTGACATAGTTTAATTTTTCACTGAGTATTACATAAAGAAGTCTTAAAAATATGGTGGCTGATTTCTGCCATGTCATCTTGCCCGCGAATACGATAAAACGATGAATTTCACGCGCCAAGATGACATTTGACAAATAAATGTGGCCCTTTGTCATCTTGGCGTGTGGCGACTTGTCGTCTTGGCGCACGACAAAACAAAAATACTACAAAAGGATGTATTTGTCATCTTGGCATCCAACTAGAACGACAAAACGAAAAGACGAAAAAATGCTGTATAATAGTATTTGTCGTCTTTTCGCCCTCCGATAGACATGCGTACTGTAATTACTTAGAGCCAAAGCATTAAAACTCCAAAAAACTTCTACAGCAACCCATTACATGAAGTGAAGCAACTTTTCTATTGAAAGGAAAGCTACACGTGAACGGTATAGTGTTAAAACATATATTATTTCTCGGGTAGTATGAGCATCTGTAAAACGTAGGAAGTGTGTTTTACCAACTAAACGAATTCTGTGCGTAGCCCCAGATAGTATGCATACGTTGGGCCAACATTAAACCAATATCATCACTTTCGTTGGCCCTGCATTATTCGTTTACGTTGGGCTTATTTGATTCTGCTCATCGTTTTCACGTTGGCCCTACATGTTGGTTTATTGTTGGGCCAATCAGTGTTCCCATTCACGCACAAATGTGCGTGGATCACGCATGAAAACAAAAAATCACGCACAGAAAACTGACCTCGTACGTGCATAAACGCACAGAAAAAAACAAAACAAAAAAAAATGTTGTCAACTTGAATATTACACTGTGCTGTGTATTGTAATGCCTTCAGTAGCAAATAAAGTACGTTGAAAGGTTTAAAAATCTTAAAAATTCATAGTGTACAGGTCAGTTAAAGGACTGGTTACACTTCGCTTGAGGGCGGGAAAAAGCGAAGTGGTCAATCTGAAGGCGACTTTAACTTCGCCGTCGGCTAAAAAAAAAGCGAAGTCACGGAGGAAAAAGCGACAAAGTCGCTCGTGTCGCCCTCCAGAATGAACACTGGTTGGGCCCATTTGATTCTGCTCATCGTTTCCACGTTGGCCCAATATATTGGTTTATTGTTGGGCCAATAATTTGTGGCAATAATTTTAAGTTGGGCTAACATCAATCCACCTGTGATTTGATGGTAAAAAAAAAAAGTTGGGCCAATATCATGGAACATTGTTGGCCCGATGTTGGTCTTCTACGTTGGGCCCATTTGATTCTGCTCATCGTTTCCACGTTGGCCCAAAATGTTGGTTTAGTGTTGGGCCAATGATTTGTGGCAATAATGTTAAGTTGGGCCAACATCAAACCAACTGTGGAAAATAGTTGGGCCAATATCATTTGCAGAGGTAGCTAAATAAAGAGCTTTTAAAATATGATTTGCATGTAGAAATACGCAACTTTGCTCGGACACTTTGGCTCTAATTAATTACAGTGCGCATGTCTACCGGAAGGCGAAAAGATGTCAAATACAACATTTTGTCGTCTTTTTGTTTTGTCGTTCTGGCAGACGCCATGACGACAAATACAGCCTTTTGTCGTTCTGGCGGGTGACATGACTACAGAAAATCAAAAATAAAGCACCAAGACGACAAGTCGCCACGCAAAAAGACGACAACGGGCCACCTTTATTTGTCATCTTTGCGACTTTCAAATGTCGTCTTGGCGCGTGAAATCCGTCGTCTTTTCGCGTGGCGTCTTGGTGTCCCGACAAGACGACATGGCAGAAATCAGCCGCCATATAAAAGGCCTTGAATCTTTTGTCTGTTATGATTTTATATTCGTTACGGTCTAGCTGTGACTCCTTCCATTCGAAAAATCCAGGTCACACTTTCAACGAGGTTTATAACCACAGGTACATGCATACAACTCACAAAAGATGGTGTTTACATCACGAAAGAACAAATGAAAGATTGCCCTGTATGGAATTTTGCAATAAAAAACATTTGGATGTGCGATAAGTTGGATTTTATAAAAATCTTTAGAATAGCGGAGAGGAAAATTCTTCAAGTTGATGTGATCGTTGCAGAAATGTGTTATTTTCCTTTGCTCCATTTAAGTGTTAAACATGTCTAGAAAATTATTTGTCGGAGAATATTTTAATCCGACGATCATTGACAGATTCAACAGACAAAAGAAAATTTTATTGACAAATAAATACACCATTTTTGTATCATGCATGTGTTTGAATCTAGCGGTAGCTCCGTGTTTACGGCCTTAGCTTAAGAGCTACATACCTCTACTCCACATGGTGTGGCGCTCCTGGCGGAGGCATGTCTGATGGGAAAATGCATCTAATTTCCCTCTGAGGTTGCTGTCCCAATATGTAAACATATAATGTGTTAAAGGGCTCCTAAAACCCCATTTGGTTCGAATCTTTGATGTCATCCAATTACTTCTGAAGACTGTTTTTTAACTTAACCCCTGTTTTATTTCAGTCAGGCTGTGTTTTTAGCTCGACTATTCAAGGAATAAGAGAGCTTATGTAATAACCCCGGAGTTGGCGTCGGCGTCCCACATCAAGGTTTGTGTATAAGCTGTGTTTACAAGTCTATGTCTCTTACATTTCTTATCCTAGCACAACAAATTTGGCCATGGGCTTCCTTATATCATTATCTTAAGGGCTGCATAAGCAATTTTGGTTCCTGTAACCCATGGGCTCCCATGGAACCCAAATTCTAATAGCCCATAAAATGTGCCCCATTTCACATCAAATTTTGCGTGAAGCTGTGTTTACAGTCAAGTCTATATCTCTTACATTTCTTGTCCTAGCTCAACTAAATTTGTGAATTGATTTCCTTATAGTAGTAAAGGGTTGCCTAAGTAATTTTGTCTTCTGCAAATTCTGGGCTCCCATGCAACCCAAATTGTGATGGCCCATAAAATGTGCAATAAAGGCAGATCAAGGTTTGTGTGTAAGCTGTTGTATATATATCTATAATTTTGGTTGGGATTTTTTATAACATTATGCATCTTATTTATACTTCACCCATATTGGGGCATGGCTCCCTCATCCCCCTCTCACCATCCCACTCCCCCCTCCTGCCTACGCATTTTTTTATATTTTTTTTACATGTTTCTGTGTTGTTTTGGTCAGTTATGCTGCCCCCCCACCCCCTGCCTTCATCCCCCTCCCTTTTGTTTTTCTTTTTTTACACATTTCTGTGTTGTTTTGGTCAATTCTTACACATAGCTTTTTTTCTTTTCGTTTTTTTACATATTTCTGTGTTGTTTTGATCAATTCTTACACATATAGCTATGTTGTACCCCGCCCCACCCCCCACTCTGCCTCCCCCCACTCAAAACACATTTTTTTTACATATTTCTGTGTTGTTTTGGTCAGTTCTTACACATATAGATATGTTGTCCCCATCACCCCAACTCGCAAACTCTTTTTTTTTTTTGTTCAACTCCCCCAAGCCCTGCCAAACACACACTCGAAACTTTTTTTTACATATATGTATCTCTTCTGTGTTGTTTTGTTAAAAATATCAGTTCATCAGTTGGTCAATATGTTTCGCCCCCCACCCCCAAACAATCCCACCACCCCATCATCACCTCCACCCGAATGTTTTGTTTGTTTCAATATATACTCATCATGACAACATCGACATGACCATACTAAAATATAAACGTCAAGGTCACACTGAAGGTCATTATATGGGTTAAATACTCAATTTTTCTTCACAAAAACTTAACGTCGTTGGCTATAACTTTCTGATTTCTTGATATTTCTTCATCAAAATTTCAACATATACTCATCTTGACAACACCGACATGACCATACTAAAAGTATAAATGTTGAGGTCATGCTGAAGGTCATTATATGGGTCAAATACTCATTTTTTTCTTCACAAAAACTTAACGTTGTTATAACTTTCTCATTTCTTTGTATTTATTCATGAAACGTTCAATAAATACTCTTCATGACAACATCGACATGACCATACTAAAAATATAAAGGATAAGGGCACACTGAAGGTCATATATATGGGTTAAATACTCGTTTTTTTCTTCACGAAAACTTAACGTTGGCTGTAACTTTCTCATTTCTTGATATTTCTTCATCAAACTGTCAATATATACTTGTCATGAAAACATCGACGTGGCCATACTAAAATATAAAGGTCAAGGTCACACTGAAAGTCATTATATGGGTTAAATACTCATTGTTCTCTTCAGGAAAACTTACTCAGGCCAGTTTGTCAGGGTCATTTATCTGGGTCCAAAAAACCTTGTTCTAGACAAAGCGCTGACATACGACACACGTGTTCCGCGGAACACCCATCTAGTGTTTTATCAAATCTACACCTGTATCAATGATGCACCCCCGCCCTGCCCCCCATTGGTTTATGGGCTCCCCTCACATGGAGGACAGCGGTAGGGGAATTGTTTTCATTTTATCTTCCATTATTTGGATATTAAAATTTTAATTTGAACGCAGTCATTTACATATAAAACAATTTAGATTAAACTCAGATACACAGATAAAATATCAATAAACAAAATGAAATGAGGCCACACTAAAAATTGCCAGATATCCCCTCCCTCCCCGAGTTGCCTTTCGACCACAAATTTCTTTAACATGACAGCAATGTTGGATTAAAACTGATAAAAATAATAAAATTTCACACACTGCCCCAAATTTTACTATAATTTGTATGAGATTCTAACATTAATTTTATATCGGCCCCAGTTTCTCTATACAAGCCCCCACCCCACAAATTGTTTTAGCCTTGTTTTCTGATGGTATATACTGTCTATATAATTTATTATTCTCTGAAAAATCGAATAGTCTAGCTGCGCTGTTCTCGGACAGCTCTTGTTAGTAAAATAAATCACATCTCTTTTATTTGCCATTCTAGAAAAAAAACAAATATACATGCACTTAGGTATATAAAGAACAAAAGTATGATTCTCAAAGAACAATTCAACATGTTAATGCGCATGGTAAGGCTTTTCATCTCTGCTATACTAACATTTTATATATATATTTCCAGTATATCATGTATTTAAATAGATTTGATATAGAGGTTCTTACTTGAGTGCCTGTTTAATATTGAAGTTATTGAATGAGACGGATAAAATTAGAGGATGCGAGGCTGTGCTGAGCAACATATCAATTTTATCCAACGTGTTTAATAATTCAATATTTAACAGTCACGAATGTTAGATTCTATTTATCACATAGCTAAAAGAACAACATAAGCAACATTTATTATTGTTGCTGTTTATATATAACGTTGTCATTTGATGACATCGTATGTTGATTTGGTCTTCTCCGTATGACACCGAACAGCGAAACTATCTCGGCGATTACTGTAATCTGGTAATTTCAAAGGTTACGGAAATTGACGAGGCAATTGCGTTGTACACCATGCTGAACGATGATTCGGCCTTCATTTGCATATTTATTTCACTAGTGTAGTTTGATAAATATATCATGGCTTTATTACACTCCCACACCGCAAGTTATATGTGATAAATATTTTTATTGCAAACAATGTCTATTTCGTGAATGTGCCATGTTGCGGTGCTGTAAATCCCAATTCAATTCAATTCTTGGAGTGCTTGTAATATGGGTGCCGGGTTCAAGTCGGGGATCAAATTTAATATTTTATTTTTAGCCACAAGTTTGCTAAAAAAAGCAATTGCAAAGGTTTTCTATTTGCTATTTTTGTGTCGCCTGCATAGCATTGCAGATACTTAGGGATCACTTTTTCCGTCGTTTGGCGTCGTCTGTTGTCTGTGACACTTTAACCTGCAACCTAACCTTGGCCATATCTTGAAAAGTATTTGAACTACCGTATGTTCATGAAACTTGACACATCTTCATCTTAACCCAAAGAATGTTGTTCCACATGTCATTAACTCTGACTTTCATTTTGGCAGAGTCATGCCCCTTTTCATAAAACTTTAACCTGCAACCTAACCTAGCTCATGACTTGGCAAAATATTGGCCTATGATCATGAAACTTTATACAGTTCTTTCTCATCAATTATCCAATGCAGATATATGCCCGTTTTCATAAACTTAACACTTAAAAAAAACTGCTCCTGGTGCTCCATAATTCATGAAGGGTTGCACCCCCTTTCTTCAAACTTTATGGTTCATGTAGTTATATTGTTCTTGCTGAAATAGGCACACAGCAGGCGACAGAAGTGCTCCGTGGAACACCCATCTATTACATCAAGGTACTTGCATTGATAATTTAAAGGAAGTACATCAGGACTGGTATTATTCCTAGAATTGTTCAAATACATTATTTATGTAATCATTTGATAAAAATAAACTAAATGAGCCATTAAACATCAAAAGAAATTACGCTGAACATATAAAATAAACGACCCGAAGAAGGTATTTGATGTGCCAGGTATAATAGCTATTTTAAACCTGGCCTTCAAGTAAATCAGCGTTTTTTTGTAGATATCACTGATTTGCTCTGTGTGACAGCTATTTATAACTTAGATGTTTCTCTATGGACTTTAACGACTTGTTGTAAATTATTTTTAATCATTGCGCTGTATTTTAGGAAACTGTTAATGTTCCATCTATAACTATGAACTATTTCACGCTTTAAATTGGTCATTTCATACTTTATTATGTTTTTAAACAAATTAGGCCCCAAAGACTGATGTACTCCCTTTAAAACCTTGATTCATTTTTAGAAGGATTCAATGCTATTAATGTATTAAATAAGGACATTTTCACACTCAGCTAGATGTAGGAATGAAATAATGTATGATTATACTTACTTATATCTACCTATTTAACTAAGTTAGATAAATATATTCAGTGAACAAATATAACTGAGACCTAGTGGGTTTCTTTTATTACCTGAAACATTTAGCAAGTACTAATATTTTCTACTTGCAATCTGCAAAAATCTACTTGCATTTAGCAAGTAAATAAGTGTTAAATTTGAACCCTGGTTCAAGTCCGTCATGGCAGTATTCTGTCAAACTGATGCATTGCAGTTTTATTTCAATAGAAAAAAAGCATAGCCAAACTCATGCAGCAGTATTTTGTCCGTTATCTTGTGTGGTCTGTAAGCAAAACTTGGACAATTTATTTGTATGGTGTTTAACATCATTCTCAACACATTTTAGGCCATGTATGTCTGTCGACCAGTACTGTATACCTCCTGCCATCCATAAGAATCAGCATTTTCTCACTTGCAAGTCCAGCTCGAACTGGTAGCGGTGAGAGACGAGAAGGGTTCAAACGCAGTGTCCTTACCCTCTCGACCATGGAGGCAATGGTACAAAACCTTCACTGAGACAGCTCTATGGATGCTTTTCGCTTTCAGATTTTGTTATTTTCATATTCGCGTGTCACTTAAAATCGCTACCATTAGTAAGAATAGCTAAAAAAACGAAACATTTCAATTGACATCCCTTTCAAAACTGCTTATTTAATATAATACAATGTGCATGTTTCTTTTAAATTTGAACTGGGAAAATAAAGACGCTGCATATAAAACGTTCTTGTCACTCACCGCTGTGGGTTTGAATCACACTGGGGGCTCGATTTGTCTAGTAAGAAAGTGTTGATTTTTACAGATGTCGGGAGGTATACAGGACTGGTTCTACCCAGTAAAACTAGGGTGGTCTGCCTCTACCGCAAAATAAAAAAAGACCGATATATGGCCTAACATGTGCTAAAAATTATGTATAACACCATTCAAACAAACATTCTTTTAAATTTACCCTTTTCAATTAAGATAGGTGCAGGGCAGTGCCAATGTAGAAAATAGTTATTTATATTGTTAAATGTAAAGAAAATACTAAGAAACTAAGAAACTACTATCAGAATAGGTGAATATATTTATAATGGTAATATTGAACTACTGGGTTGGATTATAGGGAAGTCTATCACAAAATGGTTCGCGTGTATTTCTTTTCAGGAAAAAGAGAATGCCTCACTTGTATCCTCTTTTCTTGTTCGTGATGCTCAGTCCCTTGTATAAAATGTTTTTTCAAAAAACAAATTGAATGTGTATTATATATTAAAAAAAATAAGCAAGTCCTTATGTACATTTAGCTTAAAGAAATTGAATGCTATTTTATAATGTGGAGTATTATAAAACATTTGCATGACATAGGGTGATCTTCTCTTTCACTAAGTAGTTGTGATACAATGTAAGTGTCAGAGTTATCTTCCATTTAGTTAAAACAGCGTATTTCATATTTAAAAAATACCAATATGATAAAGAACATAGTTAAACATCACTAAATAACAGTTTTGGTTTCAAGGTATAAAAACCAATGCAATAACAAACCAAAGTTTTAAAAAATTGAAATTACCTCCCTTTACATTGAAATAAGAACGAAATTATAATATCTGTAAAGCAGGTAGATTAAAATATTTTGTTATTTTTTTCGCGGATATCGTTTCAAACACAGTGCCCTGCATATATCCATATATCTGCTAATTATGTTAATTTTATATTGTGACCTCTGCCATACATAGCCTAAAATATGCGCAAATGAATTTGCCATGCAATTTACTTACTAAACTTATTTTTATCAGTATTATATATATATAAAAAAAAAATTTAAACCTATTTTTCATTATTTCAGATTGCAGTAGACAAGTGTAAACAAAGTGCTATATAACAGTTCTCATAAGAACAGATTGATTCATAAGAACAGATTGAATACAAGCGTGTCGTGTTAAAGGGAAACAAATCACATAGAAAAATTCTACGGCAGACGAGATTTATAATAAATACGGTATTCCATTAAAATGGATGACACTCACCGAGATGCCCTTCGCAAAAACTGGGTGTTTCTTACTGAAAACCTGATCACAGAGGAACTCTTGGACCATCTGCTGGAAAGCATCGTGCTCACACAAGACATGTACGACGAGATCAAGGCAGAACGTACCAAGAAGGACAAAGTGCAGAAGTTCCTGTTTATATTCCAGAGACGCGGACCCACGGCATTCGGAAAGTTTTTATTGGCATTACGAAACACCGAGCAGGGATTTATAGCGGACAAACTCGTTCAGACGTGCAATCAAAATAACAATCAGCAGCCAATGCAGATTTGACGACAGTTCTTGTAGAAACTTGTAGTGTAGATGTTTTACACATTATCTTAACGGTTCTAATGCTGGGCATCTGGGCAGTGCAGTTGCTGACACCCTGGCTTCTCACCAATGCAGTCAGGGTTTTTTACCCGTTGTGGCATAGGATTTGAGAGGGTATATCATTTTCTCCCACATGAAGACCCCGCTAAACTGCCATCCGACCATGCCATCAAGAGTGATGTGTTCCAGCTATAATCGATATACATGTAGAACTAATCAAGTTTAGAATATTTCACAGCATTTACCCGAATGAGATCACTGCACTATGTAGCATTAAACAGTTTGAGATAATTGCTTTTAACTGAACACTTTCCTAAACTGGGCCCCATTTTATGAAACAACTTACGACCATTTTGATCGTAAATCAATTTCTTAAATGCTTTACTATAAATGACACTTTTCGAATAAACATTATTTCATTTAACTTTCTTATACATGTGATATTTCTGCACTATGTGCACACAAAAATGTCTACATTGAATTCTTAGCTGAAAAAAATTTAACGATTATAAAATTTGAGACTTATCGTAAGATATTTAATAAAACAGGGCCCTGGTTATTAAGTTAAGTTCTGTTTATCAGGAGACTGATCCTGACAATTCCTAGGGCTGCAACGATACACTGCTCACGAAATATTGTCATACTTTCTCTGATGATATCCAGTGCTCCAGATAAGCTTTCAGTACAATACGTGTTGTACGCATGAAAAAAATAACATTACTTATTTACATTTACAAATGCGTATTTTTAAAAACAGACTCTGGACAAAACAATGATGTAACATGTTTACTCTTCAGTCCATACCATAAAAAATATTGCGTATTTCTTCTTCCCGTTACATATACATTCAACATTGCTTGTCTTTTTTAAATGGCATTAATTTGTGTCAAACAGCCGACAAAAAGGCCATTTATTTTTTGTTGCAAGCATCTACATGTACTGGCAAGATTTCGCTGGAGGCACGTGATTGTCGTTCAGTACCTCTAACTTCAATAAGTATCTGTTCTGTATGACTGGGCGCACTATATTTTTTTAAGCTATTAAGTGTGTACGCCCCATGTATTTGGTTCTCAATAATTATCAGCATTTTTTTTAATGCGTTTTTGTTGCATTAATTGTATTTTTGTTGCGTTTTTTATGATAAAATATGCGTATTTACGCTGAAGCACTGATATCATGGAGTCTGTATCACGATACAGTAACGATACACTAAATAGGCACATTTCTACATTATAAACATAAGAATAAGGACTAAAATGCTCTTATTGATAAAAGTAATTTATAAATTAAAGATTCATAGAGTTTCATAGAGTTTATTTTAATTTTAGATCATACTACAAATATAAAATTTGCACATAGAATAGTATTTGTAGCTTTACAGGCCAAAGGTAAAAACTACATTTTTAAAGACAAAAGTGCAATAAGTTATCAAAGTGTATCATGATACAGATTGTGTTTCATTTATATCGCAATACGTATCGTATCGTTAGCAAAGTGTATCGTTGCAGCCCTTATGTCAATTAAAATCATACTCTGAGGGCCTTGGGGTAGATTAGTCTTATACTAATTAAGCTACCCTCTTTTAATTAACTCTTTATAACCTTAATGCAGTTGTCTATTAGAGACAGATATCATGTGATTGATTTACTTTTAAATTATCTAAGTATTAATTGTGTTTCTTTATAGCCATTGTTCATTCATCTCATCACCAGCTGAGGTTGCTGTCCCAATATAACCAGTAGGTATTACATGTGTTAACATGACCTAAAGACCTGTTTCGTTTCATAAATAACCATTGTTCTTATTTTTATTCATTTTTTTATCATGCTCATTCAAGGTCTTCTTCATGACACTGCATATGGAAATGTGGAAACTTGGCTTCATCGTAAATGGAGTATCTACAGTAGAATTTGCAGCATATCGGCAGTTCTGCAGGTTAGAAGGTTCTAGGCCCATTCTCCATATTTTTATCGAGACATAAATGGAGGCCTGGCATGTTCATCCCTGTTTGGTGCCATATAACCTTTCTTGTGTTGGTGCTCCATAAAACCCCAATTCAATTCTTAATAATAGATCACTTATAACCACCTGTCTTTTTAAGATCCAAATAACAATGTACATGTATTGTTTAATTTTTTAAGAGAGACCAACATAATTTTGCAGAAAGTTTGATCTCTCCAGACATTGAAACATCAGGTACACATTTTGCAACGTTTTAGTTTAGGGAAGTGAAATGTCAAATATGCCATGTTGGCTATAAATGCTTCTTAAACAGTGTTCACTAGCTGCAGATACATAAAACATTGTGCATATTGTCTAAAAATACAGGCTTTATAATACAATAATATTTTTTAAAATACAACCATCCAAAAACGCGAAAACGCCAAGTATAAGAAATCACACAAAAGTGCAAGGATCTGATGAGAATTAGAAAACACAAAAAATGTGAGGGTGTCGAGCATTAGAAAACACACAGCAATGTAAGTAAGGCTCTGTCTTTGCACTTTTTTTTGTGTTTTTGCAGTTTCAAGTACAGTTTGTATTTTTAGAAACTAACCATGTTCTTTCGTTTTTCTATAACCTCAGTAATAATCTTAAATGGAAAGCAAAACTTATTTAAAAAGTAGATTTTTTAGTAGATTTTGTTCAGCAATACTTGATACCATGTATTGTAAATGCTTGGAACTTTTATGTTATCTTAAGTCAATTTGAACAAACCTTTAAGGTTATTGACAGTTGATAAATGATACACTGTGCATGTATGCATGAATCTATAAAGAGAATTCAGCAATCTATGTCATGTATGTTGTGTGCAGGCCTGCCAAATCTCCGGAATTTTCAGTCGCTCTCCGGATTTAACAGCTATGTTTTCAGTTTATAAGTATTTCCCGAGTTGGTCCTCAGTTACGCTCCCTAGCCAGAGGATTATTTACAAGTGTCATATCAATGGGGGTCATCCGTGTAATGCACTGGCTGAATATACAATTAACACATAACGACATAATTATAGTTCCTTCGGTGACATAATGACATGTGCAATAACAGCCATAAAATTATATCTGGCTTCTTTAATTGTTCAAACTAATTGAAATAGCAAGTGTGAGGAACTAGCAACTCCTACTGTGCAGTATCACTATAACAGCTACATTTTGTATAAGAGTTATGAAGACTTTGTATTTGCATTTAGCACGGCCCCACATCTGTGTAGAAAAGTATGTGCACTTTCATGAAAAACGGTTGTGGTAGAAATTAAACCAAGTCTTTCTAAACGTATAATGCAGTTCCTTCTTAAACAATTTGTGTGCCTGTTAAAGTATGCTAATCTATTATTTTCTGTAACCATGGTAACTATCAAATACTGTATAAACTTGTATTAATTGCCTAAATAATTTAAATTTGCGCTTTAAAAATTATAAGTGCGAAAATCAAGTCTTCCATTTAAAAATGTTCTTCGCACACTTTAAATCTTTAAAAATATCAGGATTTTGTGTTTAAAAGTTTTGGCAGGCCTGTGTGTGTGATTGAAAGCAAATAGGTGTGAGATAGTGTATTATAGATTTACCTGAATATGGTTGTGATAAAATTACTGTAGCCGGGAAGACAACTTGTACCGTATTTTACCTTGTATAGTACGCACCCGTGTATAGTACGCACCCCCTTCTCGGAGGTCAAAACTGGGGTAAAAAAGTTGTTTCCATGTATAGTACGCATCAAAATATTATGCTTTCTTTTTCAGATAAAGGTGAAGTCATTTGTTAAGAAATATGAACAGAAGAAGCTTTTCATTTTCATATGTGTAACGCATATTCAGACTGTGATGTATTGTAGTAATAGTGGTAAAATAAACTAGTGGGAGGGGTGTGGGTGTGTTTATTTATTTGTGTTGACAGTAATTTTCCTAGATGAACCATTCAACGAAAATAAAAATTTTTTTTTTTTTTTTTTTAAAAATCACGATCGAGATAATTAGCGTACAAAAGAAAATATAATTACTTCAATCATTAATTGCCAATCTTCAGGGGAGTACCTATCTTGTATCATCTCATCAAAGAGCCAATTATTATAATGCCGCAGATAATTGTCCGTAATCCGATAATTACATCAACTAAAACACAAACAAAGTCGTTGGTTTCCGTAATCCATTACGCCGATTATACTAACATTGTATATTCACGGGAACCAGAGTTTATCATAAGTGAATCAGCTGTGTAACGCGTGATAAGTTACCTGTACCCCATGGCTAAATCTGGTAAAGGTCACACGGCGTGTCAAAGTGCATCCTCAGAAATAGTCGATACTCGCGGCAACTTCAAAGGATTATAAAAATAGAATAACCCATTCTGCCCGTGTTTATAATGTGTCAAAACTGCAGCCGAGGTGCGATATTGTTTGACCCAATTATCAATCATCAAATGTGTACCGGTAAGCATGTTTTCACAAGGGTAACAAACATTATTGAATAATTGCCATTTCAAAGTAGGGCGATTCTGCCTTTCTACGTCGTCTAAAATATATGTATTTCAAAATAAAGCAAAAACTTCATTAATTTTTTATAAAATATTAAATAAAATCCTATAAATATAAGAATAGAATAGAACTGTAAAAATACTACATGTACCCAGTATGTACCAGTCTAAACAGCTGGAAGTCACGTGATATTACGTCACGCGATATAAACAAAAAGATCGATGGACGATTTTTCACACAATTTATTGAAGTTTTACAACAAACATGCAAACATTTATACAAAAAGAAGCATCATAATACACTTTATTCATTTATAAATCGGATTAAGTCAATATATTACTTATATGAAGCAGTAAATTACGTAAAAATTGTGTATTATCGGTATTCACAATTTTCTGTCTCAATGTCTGTTCGTCGTCAACGTTTTTCTTCCCAGACATCGATTTCCTGCAAGAAAAAAAAAAGTTCTTTTTATTGTTTCCTTATATTGTACGCACCCCCCTTTCGGAAACCGTAAAAGTGGTAAAAAAACTGCGTACTATACAAGGTAAAATACGGTAAGTGAGAAAGTGTTGATTCGTATGGATGGCGAGTACTGGTTCTAGTAATCTACCCATTAAAAAGTGGGTAGTCTGCCTCCACCAAGAAAACATTGACTGTCAGATATAGTTTAAAATGTGCTGAAAACTATGTAGCTCTAATTCATAACCCAGTTAGCTAAAACTTTTTTTTAACCCTGGATTGTGACCTAGTATAGTACATATTACTGTGCAGAATGAATTTCCTGTAAATGGGGGGTCAGTTTTAAGTTCATTCATTACGTTTTGACCCATAGAATAGAAAATATTATTTGTTAATTTTAAGTTGAACCCTTAGCACTCCGAGAAAAGTTGGATGTACCCTCTTTTAAAGAAACTAACCCGCCAAATAATGGCAAAATTACACTACAAAACACTATCCAAGTGTTCATGTCACATTATAATGTATATGTGCCGATCAAAAGTATTGGTTTATTCACAGGTTTTTAAAATACCCGTGATTGAATATACGTAAACATGATAAAATGAGTTATGAGTTAGTAACTGTTAATTCGACGCTTCAGTTTTGGGGTTTAGTCTGGCTGGTTAAAGCCGTTTATATATTGTGTCTATAGAGTTCGGATTCTCAAAATAAGTTATATATATACTGGTTTAGAAACTGTGTATAGTATGTTGTAAAATATGGTTGTTGCTGGCGAGATAGCTACTTATTTAATATAGACTTAGTAATGGTCAGTGCATATTGAACAAAAACGTAAACGTTAAGGGAAATAAATCATACAAATATATACTTTTTGTCTGGCAGAGTTACTTGCATTAAACAGGGAATCTACATGAGTGATTAACCAGTGTTAAAGGGATGGAGGTGGTGTGGATGAAGAATTATGGATGTCGATCCAATATAAATTAAACCATGAGTGATTGTGTCAGTATAATTATTTATAATTAACCAGACTGAGTGTTAAAGGGAATGTAGCGACACAGCCAAACATCATTATGATTGAGAGTTCTGAAAAACTTGAATAAGGGTGAAAGAATTATCAAAATCGGATGATAAACAAAGAAGATATGGTCATTTGATGTTTCTGTTGAAACGTATATGGAAGCAGCCATTTTGAGAGCTATGACATCACGGTTCTAAATGACCATATATGGAATATTGATAAATATGAAAATTTACTAATTTAAAGGGGAAAATGACAGCAATTGTATGAAAAATATTTAATACTTAAAGGGACACTGTCCGTAAGTAGGCAGATATTGAGCATAACCAAATAACTGTCTGACTTTTATTCATTGAAATGTACATGAAAACATGAGGATAGACCCTAAGAAGTATGTAGGAATACATTCGTGAGTTTGAGAAAAAAAAAAGTTTGAATTATTAAATGTAAATAAAGTGGGACAAACAATATTTACCTTTTATGCATTCACGTGACTTCCATAGCGCACTAGGTTTTCACCATATTATGTATTGCGTAATATGTATAGCCCGCTTAGCTCAGTCGGGAGCGAGTTCCGACAACTTTACGCTCTCACGCACACTTATTTTTACTGCGAGTTTGGGCTGCGAGTTCAAACCCACAAAGTGGACTTCCTTTTTTTTGTACCGCGATTAAATTCCGTTAAACAATCTTGCTTTTAATTAGTAAATATTGAATAATGTTTAGTGTATAATGTTTGCGAACATAATTATTGGGTGTTTTATAACCTAAAAGTTACGGACAGTGTCCCTTTAATGGCAATAATGCTTTATATGACCGTGAGAAAGAAAAGATGCATTCATTTGCATTGATTTTCTTTGTTTTAAATGATATTTATCAATATTCCATATATGGTAATATGGAACTATGACATCATAGTTCTAAAAATGGTGGCTCCCATATTCGTTTTAAAACAACCCTTAAACTGGTCATATCTTTTTTGTTTATCATCCAATTTTGATTATTCTTTCACCTTTCTTTTTTACTGAAGCATTGTGGTGTAGTGGTTATAGCGTCTGCCTTGCATTCGGGAGGTCGTGGGTTCGAGTCCCCTGACCGCGTCATACCAAAGACTTTAAAAATGGAGTAGTCACTTGTAACCATTGCCTGACGAGCAAATAATGGGTAGTGCTACGACTGATTGACCAGTGTCAGAATAATGTGACTGTGGGGTGGGGGTATCATGTCTACTACGGCGTGGTATTCCAGTGTGGCAGCACTATAAAGAAACCATTGAGTTCGCTGCTTCAAGTAGACATATCACATCACACAACAACACACAGATAAAAGTCCAGACATTGTGCCTATAATCATCGGGTAGGACGCCTGTCGTAGGTGGAGGGACTATAATCCTTAGAAATACACACACGCACTCTTTCACCTGTTTCCAAGTTTTTCAGAACGCTAAATAATAGAGCTTGTTTGGCTGTGTCGCTACATTCCAGATACTGGAGGTGATCATGGTGATGTGGAAGATTTATGGAGGTCAATCCGATATAAATTAAACCATGAGTGATTGTGTCAGTATAATTAGTTATTTATGTCCGACTTGTATTCTACATGGCCAAAACATAATGAATGGGCCTAATAATGATCCCTTATTTGCAAAGAAATTCATTCTGCACAGTAATACGTGCTATCCTAGGTGACGCACCAGGGTTAATTTCAGTATTTTACATCCGATTCCGTCCTAGCGATATGGTGTTTTCAAAGTTTAGACATTAACAAAATGGTTCTAACATCATTTTTTGATTGATATAAATTTTATCATGAACTGGAACAATTTTATAATTTAAAATATTTCTTGAAAAATCCTGATGTACCCCCTTTAAGAATACAGATTTACACGGAGTTAAAATGGATTTAATACTCTTTTCTTTTGCAAATTATTGGACATTTACCGTAACACGGCTGGCCTGGTAATAGTATGACATCCACGACGACTTTCCTTTAAAGTAATTTATTGAGATTATTTAATTATTTTCATACATTGTCATGTATGTATAACTGTTTTTATCGGAACCGATACTTTGCTGAGGTTATCGGAAGCGAAACTTTGTCAAAGTTCTGCTTAAAATAGTGATGCCAAGATTGGAGTTTCCCTATCTGAACCAGATACCATTGATTGCTTCTTTTCCTTGTTTACCATTGACAGTTTTGTACTGCTTTGTAGTTGTCAAATATCAGCATATTGTATGTGTAGTTATACAATGACGTCATGCAACTGTGGATATTTTGTATGTGTATTTATTATATACCTATCAATAATATATACATATAGTACCTTCATTTTCTTACAATGGGATTCAACAACCCGTATCACACTACAGGTTATCACTATGCTACTAAAAATAGATTTTGTAAAATGTCAGATTGGAATGTTATGGATTGCCCAGCTAGTAATACATTAAAAACAATGGATGTTTGTGAACTATAAGAATGTGTGTTTATGCGTTTGTGAACATTGTGGGTTAATTAATTAATTTAAAGAGGCTCTACCTGTATATTTTTGTCCACCAATTGATATAAACTTTACTTAATTATAAAGAGGACTATGAAAAAGGTAAATGGCAATAATTTCACCCAATGTAATATGCGTTTTGCTGGGGACAAACAGGATTGAAAAGATCGGATTTTTGAAGATCGGAGATTTTCCGATCTTATTCGTTTGCAATCGGAACTACCTCGTCTGATTAGCGAAGAGTTCCGATCGATTCATTTGCTATCGGAACTGCGCCGAATAGTTTGTAATCGCATTGTGCATGTCCGAGAAAATCGTAAAAACTCGTAGTTCTCCGGCAGGAATAAACGGCTGGGCAGCATTTTATTCAAGATATTGTTTTGATCATAATTAATAATTTACAGAACTGGAATACGAACCATGTTTCTTCTTAGAATACTCATAAAATAGGTTTGTATACATATAAATGCAGTAATATTGAGTATTTAATATTTTACATTAAAAATCGCGTATATATAGGTAGTGCCTCTTTAAGATTAATTCACCAGAATTTGATGTGTAATAAACACAGGTGTAGTTGTTGCAATGTAATGTACATGTTTTCATGTCTTTCCTGTTGGTGGTTTTCAGTTAATTTGACTTTATATAACTTTGTTTTAATTTGTTGTTTTTGATACATGTATTCTATTTTAATGATATGTAAAGAGGTATGTAATAAAAGGATCATTACTATAGTAACTTGTTCTGAAGCTTGTATCACCTCTCGTAGGTAAATGCCAGATGAGGATCACACTCGAGGCTATCCTGATCTGGCATTTACCTACTCAAGGTGATACAAACTTCCAGAACAAGTTACTATAGTAATAATCCTATTTTATACAATGACGTCATGCAACTGTGGATAACATATTTTATTGCGTCATGCAACTGTGGATGTTGTCTACATTGTTGTTGATTTGAATGATTTTATCTGCCCCAGGCCCCTTGTGTAAGATCAGGTTTCCAGCACTAGTGTAAAACGCGGATATCCTTGAATATCAGGTATGCAAGAAATGAAAGGCAAAGACGCTGTATCATGTGATATGAAATGTTTGATGAATTCAGAAATATAATTAATTTTCCTCATGAATCTATGAAGTTGTGTCCTTGATCAATAAATTAATATTCTGTATTTTTATAGTGTTCCTCTTTTTCCTCTCCAGAACTTATTTATGGGGTGCCATTTTACTGTTTAATCACTATTTATAGATATCCATAATTGAATTAAAGATATCTATAATTCAAATAGTACATATCTATAAACCGATTTATCAATATCTTCAAATGAATTATGGATATATATATAATTCAATTTAAATGGAGATATCTTATATTCGATTTTGAGATATCAATAATTCAATTTAAGATATCCATAAATCGATTTATAGGTTATTCAGTATAAGATATCTTTAAATCGCTTCGAATTGTAGATATCTATATATATCAGTTTATCTGAATAGATGGAATTAATAGCCGATCCCTTAAATATTTCCAGGCGGCCAGTTTATGGACATTGAATGCATTAAATTATAGATATCGCTAATTCAACGGTATTTTGGATATCCATAATTCATTTAAAGATATCTATAAATCAATTTATGGATATCTTAAATTGATTATAGATAACTATAAATTGAAAATAAGATATCTATAAATGCTCGTCAGTTAATGATATCCAATACGAATTATAGATCGAATAGAAAATATCTATGAATCCATTTAGAGATATCTTTAAATGAATTTAAGATTCCATAATAAGAATATAAGATATCTATAAATAATTAATGATATCTATAAATAATAAACGATATCTTATATATTTAAATTATATATATCTTTAATTCAGTTAGGGTTTATCTGTAAATATTGAATAAATAGTAAGATGGCACCCCATACTTACTAGTTTAAGCGTGATTGATTTGGCATTAAAGGGAGATATGGCAATCTTGCGGTGTATTATAGAGCATTAATATTTTTGAATGTAGTTTTAAGGTTTATAGTCCTGCTAGGAGGAGAATCCCCAAATTACATGACATTCTTCTCTTTCTTTTCTCGAAATTTAGAATTTTGTTGACCCGAAAGATATAAGCTCAGCACTGGCGGTTAATTTATACATCTAATTTCGCATTCTTAGCTTACACTGTGTTTTGTGTGTGGTTATTATACATTCGCAACTTCTTGTACACTACTTCTTGTTCACTAATTCAAAGGTTTCCATATTGGTTACGGCGTCACACCTTAGATTCCCGCCAAAACAAATTTGCATTTAAAATCAAAGTTATCATCCAAATTTTGCAATGTCATTCAGCCGATTGCTCCTTCAGTAGTTTTCGTACATGAAAACAGTGATAAAACCTTCATCTGCATTGTAAAAAAACAAACATTCAACGCAAATTATACATCAACATGTCATAATTGATGTAAAATGTCAAGATTTTGAACATACCGAAGCTCGATATACTCTTGAGGTGGGATCCCGAAGAATGACGGGATTGGCTGAGAGATCACGATTGGTTATTGTTGTTAAATTTGTAAGCTTTATAATAAGCACCTCAAACAGTCTATTAAATCATTTTAGAATTATTTTATTTTTAGAATTGTGTGATTCTTGGTTTCAAGAAACTCATTACTCAGTGAGTGATACAAACAGTCTTAATCTGTTTCTCATAGCAATTAAAAGGCTCACTCCGTTTTGAGAACACACTGAGTTGCATCATAATAGCATGACGTGATGTCATTATACCACGGTATGATGTCATAATACCAGAAAGTGATGTCATGATAGAAACAACCAAATGAAAATATGAATGAAGCATTCTGATTGGTTCAGTGATAACAATTGGACCATGAAACCAGTTAGTTTAAAGCTCATCACACTGAGGTTTTACTGGACATTGAGTAATGAGGTTCTTGAAACCCAGAAACACAAAATTCTAATAACAAAATAATTCTAAAATATTTAATAGAATGTTCTCAATGTATAGCCTTTCATGTATTGGTGCATGTAAAACCCAATTCAGTTATAAATCCAGTTATTATTTTAACTTTAAATCTGGTTGAGTACAATTAAATAAAATGTAACAAAATTTGGACTTTACAATTGTCTTCACTATTCTACAATATTTTAAATATACTATTGGTGCAATATAATTAGCAATAAGTAGTATGCAAAAACACTTTTCTTTGAACTATTCAAAAAGTATTAATAGTGATTTGCAGATATTAGTTTGTTTGTTTGTATGGTGTTTTACCTCATTTTCAACAGTTGGGTACAAAAACTAATGGGAATTTAAAGTTTAAAAAACATCAAGATTGAAGTGTGTCTATTTAATTCATAGTATGTGTCATTATGTGGTCCTGCCTTAATTATCGATGGGAGTCAGGATTTTATAACGGATATTTCGACAATAAAACCTGTTTAACAACATATTTTACGGAAAAAAATGTGATATTAATAAACCTGATTAAAAGTACCTATTAATTTTAATTTACAATACTCAAACTTTTTAAACCAAAATTAAGGTTTTATTTCGTACCCCAGCCAAGCCCGTGTTCGCTTCTTGGAGAAGGGGTTGGATGGGGTATGAAAGTTAACACTCGGACCACGTAATGTGTTTTACGAGGTAGGTTTTGGATATATTGATCTATATATTTAATTCGATATTTATTTCAGTAAGCAGCTTCTCCATTATTGTCACCATTTCCAAATCCAACCCGACAAGACCTAACTTGTTAAAGGGTTGTCAACCATCATTCATTCATTTATAACCCCGTGTGGTTCCGGGGGCCCCGTTTTGTTCCGGGGCAAATAATAGGGCCCCTGCCAGAGGGGTAGAACAACCTCCCCCCACCCACCCATCCAAATTCATGTTCATTTTATCATTTTTAGCTCTACTGATCAGAGATCAGCAGAGCTTATGCCGTGGTGCGGCGTCCGGCGTCCGTCTGTCCGTCCGTCTGTCCGTAAACTTTTATTTGTAGCGACAACTCCTCTGAAACTACTGGATAGATATTCATGAAACTTTACAGAAATGTTGCCCATAAAGTCTAGTTGATCCTAGCAAAAATTCATGTTGATGTGAAATCCAAGATGGCCGCCAAAGCTAAAAATAGAGTTTTAAAATACAAGTTTGTAGCGACTACTTCTTGAAAACTATAAGTGATATTGATATGGGACTTTTTCTAAAATGATCAGCATGACATGATGTTGATCCTTGTCAAAAATCGTTTTGATTCAACGTTAAACATGGCTGCCAGCGGCCATCTTTGTTTACATAGAGTTATATAGTAAAAACTTGTAGCGACTACTCCTCTGAAACTACTTGACGGATTGTCATGAAACTTTACAGGAATGTTGCTCTTGATGTCTAATTGATCCTAGCAAAATTTCAGATCTGCCAGAAATTCAAGATGGCCGTCACAGCTAAAAATAGATTTTTAAAAAATAAGTTTGTAGCGACTACTTCTTGAAAACTATAAGTGATATTGATATGGGACTTTTTATATAATGATCAGCATGACATGATGTTGATCCGTGTGGAAAATTATTTTGATTCGACGTTAAACATGGCTGCCAGTGGCCATCTTTGTTTACATAGTTATATAGTAAAAACTTGTAGCGACTACTCCTCTGAAACTACTTGACTGATGTTCATGAACCTTCCCAGGAATGTTGCTCTTTATGTCTAGTTGATCCTAGAAAAATTTCAGGTCGGTCAGAAATTCAAGATGGCCGCCACAGCTAAAAATAGATTTACAATAAATAAGTTTGTAGCGACTACTTCTTCAAAACTATAAGAGATATTGATGTGGGACTTTTTCTAAAATGATCAGTATGACATGATGTTGGTCCTTGTCGAAAATCGTTTTGATTTGACGTTAAACATGGCTACCAGCGGCCCTCTTTGTTTACATAGAGTTATATACTGAAAACTTGTAGCGACTACTCCTCTGAAACAACTTGACGGATTTTCATGAAACTTTAGAGGAATGTTGGTCTTAAAGGGGTTGATGCACTATTTTCAAACACAGTTTATTTTAAAGGGCTCTGAAAAACTTGAAAAAAGCTGAAAGAATTATCAAAATGCCATGAAAAATAAAGGAGATATGACCTATTGAAAATTTGCAAAGAACATTAATGGAGGCGGCCATCTTTGAACGATGACGTCATCGCGCCGTTTTACCATATAAGGCATATTGACAAAATGTATTTTAAAGCAAAGAAAACCACTGCAAATTGATTAAAAATAAATATAAAGATGCAAAATGCATACATTTTAGTATTATTTTTCATTTGCAGTGATTTTCTTTGCTTTAAAAGACATTTTATCAATATGCCATATATGGTAAAACGGCGCGATGATGTCATCGTTCAAAGATGGCCGCCTCCATTTATGTTCTTTGCAAATTTTGAATAGGTCATTTCTCCTTTATTTGTCATGGCATTTTGATAATTCTTTCAGCTTTTTTCAAGTTTTTCAGAGCCCTTTAAAGTAAACAGTGTTTGAAAATAGTGCATCAACCCCTTTAATGTCTAATTGATCCTAGCAAAATTTCAGGTCGGCCGGAAATTCAAGATGGTTAAAAATAGATTTTCAAAAAACAAGTCTGTAGCGACTACTTCCTGAAATCAAAATCAATCAGTAGAGCTTCAAGGTCATTGACCTCTTGTTTGTTCATGCTCTTTAAAGGTTTTCATCATGACCCCTGCATTGTTTCAGGTGACATATTTCTCATATCTCTAGAGCAGTGGCAGAAAAACTATAAGGTGGCTCCAGCGTAAAAGGAGTGTCTACAATAGAATTTCTAGGTTCTAGGCCCATTCTCCACATTGTCTGAAAAGTCCGAAAAACCTTTGGCTGAAACAAGCGCCCCAATCAATAAACCAAAACTCATCCTCGCACAAACACGATTAATTAAAAGAAAAGACATAAGCTGTAGGCTTTGATATCTTGGCTTTCTTGGCCGGGATAGTAAAGAAGCTGGTCTAAAAACGTTCTCGCCTCTCGCTGCGGGTTCGAATTCCACTGCGACCTCGACTGGTTGGCGACGGGAGGTATACAATAATGGTTCTCTTATGTTGAAAATATGTTGTGGTCTGCCTCTTCCACAAACCAAATCGACCATCATATATGGCCTAACATAGAACAAGATTGTGCTAAAATCGACGTAAAACGCCATTCAAATAAAAAAATCCGAATAACGTCACGTAAACTTGTGACGTCGAATGTTACGTTGCAACGTTACCGTTGCTTATTACCATTGTTTTGATCATTTTGAAATTTAACAAAGTTGAACAACTGATATTTAATAATCAAATATTACCGTATCTGAGTTTCGTGTCGGGGCATGTAAGCCACCGGCAGAAGGACGGACATGTGCGACTCTTCGAGTGTGACTGACGCCATCACAGCGGCTTTTAATTTTAAAAATGCCAGCTTCTCGGACAGTGCGATTGAATATGATGACGAAGCTATTCTGGATTTTAATCCTCATCTTAGAGACGTGCTAAATCGCATTGATAAACAAGACGGTGGTGAACATTTCGACAATATTGCCAATGAAGATGCCGACGATCCTCAACCACAAGTGAAGGCACTTGCAAACGCCCCGTCGATACCGGATAGGCCTACCTGCGTGAGAGATATCACGGACGGGAATGCATCAGCAACATTGCAGAAGGTGTCAAATATTTCTGCTCAGTGCTCAACATTTAGAAAACGTTTAAGACAGATGAATGAAGATTTTATTGAAATTGATCACCAATTGACTACAGTTGAAGATTTACACAGACGAACGCTGAAATCAGCAAGACGTCGCATGGACGATTTGGATGTTATCATTCACCAGAACGCTATTATCAAGCACTTGATTGACGCGGCTCGACAAATGAAGATATTCGAGTATTTTGTTACGGAAGATAATAAATTCTACTTTATCGACCCCGACGATCTGGGAACGGATGTTGACGGCGGTATTAGCGTCACCAATAACCAAGCGTCGATAAAGGCGAACGCGGAGTTTAAAAGTAGTGCCTTGTAAAACATTCAAATAAGTAAAAAAATAAAATAGAAGTGTTTTTTTATTGTTTTTTTCTCTTCTACAGAAAAAAAATCATCAATATAGGCTATATGTTTGAAAGAGAAATGTCCTGCGCTGAACACAAGTGTTTTGGGTGTTCGTTCGGCCGTATGACCAATAACGTAGAAATATTTAATGAATCGTCGAAACAGAATTGGCCGGGATTTCTAAAAGGCGACGCGTATATTTTTTTTTAGGAAAGAGCACTTGCAGCCGATGTAAATATATGTGCTACACACTTTTGAAGTAGAGGAAACTTTGAACGTGTGCTATCATTGCTATGTTTTCTGCCTATGCATGACACTATGTCCGGCGTTGTCGTTTTCTTCGTCAGAAGTTACAGTAACCTTCGATATTTCCTTTGTTTCTTTCGTCAAATAATTCGTTTAACATCAAACATTGTTCCTTTTCCCGTTTTATTTTTCATACTGTGGCATGAGTTCTTGAACCCAGCTTTCAATTTGTAGATACACACAACCTTTTCCACAAAATTAAACATGAAACAAACCTGCCTCGGGGTGTCACCCAAATCTACATATTTCCCGCAAATCCACCCAAATTTACACCAAATCTACCACTAAACCTCAAAAATCTACAGTGGTACAATGATGCTATTGTACCAAATATCACAAATAAAATAATCATTTGAGAAAATTGCAGATATATTTGTAACTAGGAAAGTATTTGGTTTATGGTCTTCGTACTGTATCTAATTATTCCCTATTAAAGCTCCAACACTTCTTAAAGGGACGGGAGGCGATCTGGAAAAGTAATTGGTGCCAATACAATACAAAAGAAAACTCTCATATTGTGCTTCAGTGTTATATAAAACGTGCACATGCATTATACGCCGCATGTTACGTTCGGTTTAATTCTTATTTATGAAAATGTTTGGAATGGAAAACACGACGACGACTCCCCCTTTTTTGTTGTTTTAGCATGGTCACTGAAAATTCTCTTTGTAATAACACAGGTGTAAATCGTTTAATTGAAAATAACCTGTCAGAATAAATGGCGTACTACAACTACCAGTTATTGGAAGTTAGAGTATGGCAGGGAGCTGAAATGGACATGATACAAAACTAATAGAGTATGGTTTCATATCGTTGGTTAATTTAAACACCTCGATGGGCTACGCCGATCTCGATGTTTAAATTAACCAACTCAATGAGACGATACTCTATCTATTACTTAAATTGTATACTAATATATTAATGCATATGCATATGGGTTTCATATTGTTGACAACTGTACATATACTTAATAAAAAGTATAGTTAAATCCGAAAACAAGAGTTTAAGCATCGCTTCAATTAATATACTTGATTATGCAATCAAAACTAGCAGTCATCGGGTTTTCCTGACCAAAGTATGGTTAACAATAATTAAATCATTATTTTACGGTGTTCCGTTAGGACCATATGACACTAGCACGATGTCGACAATACGATAGCACGATGTCGATAGTACGATAGCACCATATATAGTGACAATACGACAGTCCGATTGCACGATGGTTACAATGCGAAGGCACGATAATGATTATCGCACTGTCGTACTATCTTCATCGTGATGCCGTGCTGTTGATATCGCACTGTCGCGTTGTAGTGCTATCGTACTGTCGCTGTCGGGCTATCATGTTGTCGTAAGTCAGCGTGCTGTCGTGTTGCAATCGTGAACGCTCGGCCAATCCCGTCATTCCTCGGGATCCCGCATGCTTCGAA
Source organism: Cyrtodaria siliqua (assembly GCA_037043455.1). NCBI lineage: Eukaryota > Metazoa > Mollusca > Bivalvia > Adapedonta > Hiatellidae > Cyrtodaria > Cyrtodaria siliqua. The sequence goes on along the minus strand of JAWPHD010015023.1, from coordinate 9,118 downwards.
GCAGTGTTCGAGATGTTGCGAATGGTCGTGCTGTAGCATCGTCTTCCTGTCAGGCATGCGCACTTCCACTGTTGGGGGTAAAAGTCGTACCGTACAGTACGTTTCGAAATATAACGAAAATAGCAGGTGCGTGGAAGTGTGAATGCCTGACAGGAAGGCGATGCTATGACAGCACGATAGCACGATGCTTCGACAACACGATGTCACGAAAGCGACTGTACGATAGCACGACAACGCGACAGTACGATGTCAACAGCATGATACTACTACACTACGATACCTGACGACAGCGGCAGTACGATGATGACAGTACGACAGTGCGATATTCATTAGTATGCCTTCGGCATCGTGCTATCGTGCCTTGGCATTGTCACCATTGTGTTATCGCTCTGTCGTATTGTCACTATCGTGCTATCGTACTGTCGACATCGTGCAGTCGTAGTGTCACTATCGTGCTATCGTACTGTCGACATCGTGCTGTCGTAGTGTCACTATCGTGCTATCGTACTGTCGACATCGTGGTGTCGTAGTGTCACTATCGTGTTATTGTATTGTCGTGTTATCAAATTTACATGTCGACAGAGCGATAGTACGATTGTCCTAACGGAACACAGTAGTCTTTCATGGGGCTTGTTTCGTACATATGCACATTGAGTATGTCCCTTTAACCTACGTATTTTGGATCCATGGTCATCTTAGTTCCTTTTCAATCAAACTAATTTAGCTCACCTGAGCTGAAGGCTCAGATGTAGGCTCAGATGTGAGCTATTGGAATCAATTTTCATTCGTCGTCCGTCCGCCCGTCAGTCCATACTTAATGTTTGCTTTAAACGACTTATCCTCAGAAACCGTATGGGCAATTTTGACCAAATTTCAAATGGATGATCCTTCAATATTGTTAAAATAATGCGACATCCAAGATGATACCAATGGACAAATAGGCTGAACCTTACTTAATCTTAGCAAGAATTCAATATGTTTTCTTTAGTAATTATTGCCAACCCATGGACTATCCATATTGTTCGAACAAAGACCCCGATATTAAAAATGGCCGCGCCCTTGTGGTCGAAATATAGCGATATTACATATTTGACATAGACTTGTTTAAGAAAAACAACACTTGAACAATCTGCAACAACAGGGCATAGAGCTCTCATGTATTTACATGTAGCATGAGCTTATGATCTTCCATCAATGTTGGTAAAATTGTGACCCTGTGGTCGACTTTAACCCTGCCCCAGTTGTCACAGTTTTACAAAGAATTGTATACACAAGAAAATCTTTAAAAAAAACTAGAAATGTGTCCATGGGACACGGATGCCCCCACTAAAAGCAATCAGTGTAAAACGTAAAATTTTACGAAAAGGGGGCCGTAACTCTGGTAAAACTCATTTAAAGAAAAAGGGGCCATAACTCCGGTAATACTTTGTCGATTTTGACGCCGAATCGTTATGCACATTTTGATATCATATGTAAGCATCCTGTACAGTTTGAAAAGAAACGGAGGAAAACTGTGAGAGGAGATCGACACACAAGATATTTTAAAGAAAAAAATTGACGAAAAAAGGGCCATAAGTCCGGTAATACTTTGTCGATTTTGACGCCGAATCGTTATGCACATTTTGATATCATATGTAAGCATCCTGTACAGTTTGAAAAGAAACGGAGGAAAACTGTGAGAGGAGATCGACACACAAGATATTTTAAAGAAAAAAATTGACGAAAAAAGGGCCATAAGTCCGGTAATACTGGGTCGATTTTGACGCCGAAACGATATTCACATCTTGACATCATACGTAAGCCTCCTCTAAAGTTTCGAAGCAATCGGTTGAAAAGTATGGGAGGAGAAAGACACACAAACCTTTCGGGACGGAAGGAATGACGGACGGGCATGGCTAATGCTATATATATGCTCCCTCATCATTCGGTGGTGGGGGCATACAAAATTCTTTGAAACTACAAGAAGACCTAGAGGTATAATGTAATGCATATAGCATAATCTTTCGATCCTCTACCAAATCTGTTCAAATGATGACCCTGGGATAAAATCTGGCACCGCGCCATGGGTCACAGGTTTACACAGGGTTATACAGGAAAATCTATAAAAGAAATTCTCAGAAACTACTGGAACTAGAGTCTAATATTCAGCAAGTACCACATTTTTAATTGCAGCATAAGTCTATAGTCCTCTAACAAGTTTATTCAAATGATGACCCCGTTGTTTAGTCTGGAACCCCACCCCCAATCAACCCACCTACCCCTCAAACCCTCGAAGGGTCCCATATTGACATTTTAAAGCAAAACTTTTAAGAATAACTTTCAGCATGTAAAAATTTCATAGAAATGTAGATCACTAGATATTCTATAAATGTGTTAGCTCATATCCTGAAAGTGACATACAAAAGTAGTTTCTGCCATATTCCGGGATCGAACCGAGGCCCCTGCTACATCAAACCCTAGTACATTACTGGCATGACCTTTTGTACCTATACACACATCGCATATCATATAGTCGATAATTAACACTGTCGTATATTACATTTTTGTTACTATATATAAGACATTAGTGTTTACCCTACATTTTAAACCAATCGAATGGCTCAGAATTTAAAAATCTGGCTACATTTATTCATGAAGATTTTATGACACTACGCTCCCTCCCTTTCGGTTTCTTAATGGTGAAGATTTCTCTTCATAGACTCTATCTGACTTAGTGTTTACCACAGGTTTATCGATAGTCTCTATAAAGGTCACGCTCTTAATCGCGAAGTCTGTCTGTTAGTAAAATCTTGAATAAATGGTGGAAGTATTTGAAAATCGGAGGCAACTGAATGGTTGAAAATGTATGGTAAACACTAAATAAGAAGTACTTGAAAACAATGTTGTTGTTTTTTCTATTCATAAAGTTTTACAATGATTTGTTTTAGTGACGACATGTTTAGTTAAATTAATAAATCTTCCCTTTACTGATAGTTAAAATTATTGACCAATAGTTTGCATATTTATGTATACTTCTGCAGCTAAGTAGGAAATGTGAAAATTTATCTTAAAGTGCGTTTTTCCGGTTTTGTCTTCGTCCACGATGTGTGAAGTGAAACTTAAGAAGTATCGCTGATACAAGTAGAACACATTGCATGCTAATTGCGCGTTAATTTTATAAACAAGTGCATACATGTATGTATGGGTGATATGTTTAATTAACATTACATGCACGCAAGTTAAATAGTTATTATTTTTCTATAGTTCAATGAATATGATACTTCTAATGAGGAAACGTTATTTCCGATAAAAAGGATGGGACTAGTAACAGGAGGTATGTATAACTTTGTTACTTGGCATATTGTTTACCGGCTCATCTTATGTTATATGTCAAGCTGCTCCATATGTCGAATGTTAATTAATGTGCTCGGTTGATATACCTAATCTCGGGTACAGCCATATCCTGTGCAATTAACAGGCACAGTACGTATATCCTGTACTGGTTAACAGTTTCCTCAAAAAAGAATAGGCGAGTATACAGTATCCTCGCGAACGAGGTTTCATATGACCCAAGGTCCTATGACCCAATATGCGGTTTAAAGAAAGAAAGACAGAAAGGCAGAAAGAGAGAAAGAAAGAAAGTATGTGACAGCACAAAAATGACGAATTGACATCAGAGGTACCACATTAGAACGGTCATTGGCAAAAAGGGCAATGGAGGTTTATACCAAGACCTAACTCTTAGCCTAGTGTCATGAGTGCCAGTCCAATTAAACGGGACAGTGTAAATAGAGAAATCCCCGCCAGGTAATATCCTCTAACACAATAGTCAGCGTTAATAGGTAATATAAGTATACCACAAGGATGATCATGAATATATGAATATAAATACCAGAAAACCAAACGTGATGTACATGATGGGTCAACAATCAATTAAGAGTTAAGAGCTATATATTCTCTGTAAGCACCAAAGTAGAAGTGAGTAATTATACCAAAACTAAACATTATTTTGCTACATCACCGCCCTATTGTAGGAGTAAACGAAAAACAACACTATATTCCCTAAATGTCTTTGTTACCATGGTTACGGCATATTATTGTAAAACGGGATTTTTTGTTAAGATTTTTGCCAATAATAGACCATTTTTACATCTGAACAATATCTGCTAATTGATGTGATTATGGAACTCTAAAATGTATTTTGGTAAAAAAAAATCTATGTCTTGTCCCATGTTTGTGTTTGAAAAATTTGTAATGAAAAATTGTGAAATCGCATATATTTCCCCCCGCCACCTAAAAATTCGCTTATTTTGGCCATTTTCAATCGATGATAAAAAAACAAAACGAATCACATATTTAACACATGCTGTAAAGTTGTTGACGATTTAGAATGATAAGATATAGAAAGAATGTATGCGTAAAATTGAACCTCATTTTGTTTTTGTTTCAAGTATTGTTTATAAAAAATGTTTGGTGTGGAAAACTCGACGACCCTGCCGTTTTTTGTTGTTAGAATAGAATTTGTTTTATTACCCTCGTCAATACGTCTATGACGGGTCGAGGGCATCCCGCCGTAGACCTTACAATTTTCATAATAGTTCATGCATAAAGTCTGATAAGACTCATGATCATGTGATTGATGCTTAAATACTCAACATAGATACAATGACGTGATAGCGTCATAAAGTAATTCATTTACAACATACAACAACATGACAATAAGCATGACATGCAATATATACTATTTAAATGCAGTTTTCTCTATATTAATACATTTTAACAGCAATCATACATTTTTAATTCATATCAGGTTTATATTGCTTACAGCTGTCCCGTACAGTTTACTTATTGTTAATAAAAGTCTGGAAAACTAGAAAACTTGGCTATTGTTTGATGTAGTATTATTACTATGACGCATAGGAATTCTAGTTTTGTGATCGAAGTCCACTTTATCTTGGAATTATATGTACAACTTTCAGTAATATATACACCCCGGCCCCACTACCCTGCCCTTCAACCCTCCACCACTCCTCACCCTTACACATATGTGTATGATATACAAACAAACACAAGCTGTGTCATCGAGATTTCTAGACCAAGCATTTTCATAATAATTAACCATTAACCCGCTATATGTATATATTGGAATGTTCTTTCTTTGAATTAAGACCATTCCAATTATCTGAAAAAGGGTTGTTTTGTGGGGAAATGACTGATCAGCAGCCGGACATTGTAAACCCTGATCAGTCTGCTAGTTACTCGCAGGCTGATCTGGGTTAAACATGGGTAGCATGCGGCTTAACTTAATGCATATAAAACTGAAGCATACTATGAGCGGTTTTACTTGGTTTTTTTTTACTGATACTCTTCTAGATCGCCTCTAGTCCTTTTAACAAACGAAATATTAAAATGGCGATTATATATACTCGTTATAACTTGATATGTGTGCTTGTGCTGTTTTTCTTCAGGTGCCATCTCGTCAACAGCCAGTACATCCAAGGTGATACAAGACGCCACAACGAAAACATCCAAGAGGAACGAATCCACAATCGACTCGAATGAGAGAACTACGGTCAAGGTGACAAAAGGCGCCACAACGAATGCAATATACGTGTATACTTCCGGCGTAGCACAGACAACTGAAAACACGGAAACGAGCGTGACACGATCGAAAGGCGTGACAAGGGCGTCAATGCAAAACAGCTATTTTGAGCGTAATAATGGTGCGTAAATCCTAACTGTACTAAAGGAGAAAAGAAACGCAACTTGTGAATTTCCGCTATATAACTTATACTGCACACTTAATTTCACGTAATCCCGAGATGTTTTTATAATAAAAAAAAGTGTTGCAGATAGTTAGAGACAGGACAAAACGAGGATATTGTAGCCTTTTTAATCACAGTAGACGTTGTAAAACGAGAGTCATACATGTTGAAATATGAGCCATTTCAGTACTGATTTTTTTTTAATGTAAGAAATTGCAAGTTTTCTCACCTGCTTGGGCCAAACGCGTATTCTATCAATAATGACACTTTGAAGGGGTAACATTTGCTGTTTATGTTTTGTTTTAGTATTTGTTCGAAAGGACGTGTCTAATGTAGCCATGTACCATTCAATTAAAAGCAGAATATTATACAAGCAATATATAGCGGTATACATAAAATATATAGCAGAAAATCCAGGCTTGCGTTTCTTTTTTCCTTTAGTATATAAACTTGATTGGCGGTCATTGGTGGTTTTGGAGGCAAGGAATGTCATTAGAATCTTGACAACTTGAAACGATATAAATATGTTTTATAGCCTTACAGTTTTATTTACTAGTTTCGTGATGTTATGTTTTATTTTATTTATTATTTAGTTTATGGCGCAAGATGTTTGTCCAGTTTAAATTCTTCATTTTGCAATAATGATAACTATACTGTATTGTCTACTGAAAAGTATAACTATATTACAATTAACAGATAGGTTAATGATAGTCTCCAAAAGTGAATATAAAGTCGAACAGGAAATGCAGCATTCAAGGACCTCAGTAGGTTTACTGTGGTCCTTGAATGCTGCATTTCCTGTTCGAACATACACAGAAACAAACAACAACTACAAAGATGAAATGAAAGGCAAGATATGACATCACAAACATAAAAGGGATGCCACTAGGGCTTAGTAACCGCCTTAAATCGGTCAGTGGTAAGAAAAAGCCGCACTCTTACCATATGGTCATCCTAATAAAGCGGTACAGTGTCAATACAGATAATCCCGCCAGGTTATATTAAACAAGGCAGCATTAATAGGCACTATAAGCAAAACACATAAATGAACATGTATATATACAGTTTAAATCCTAGCAACGGCACGATTGACTTCGGACAGCAAAAGATCGCGTCAGTATGACAAAGGTTTCAATAAATGTTTTGTTTGCTTGTAACAGACAGAAGTCGAGCGTTTGTTATTATAAATACATGTAGACAGTAATGTCTATGTTTGCATGCTACACTTCGAAGTCTGTGTCTTCCTTATTTTTTTTTAAATTCTAAACCCTGTATTGCGGGTATCCTTCTTCTTCTTCTTCTTCTTCTTCTTCTTCTTCTTCTTCTTCTTCTTCTTCTTCTTCTTCTTCTTCTTCTTCTTCTTCTTCTTCTTCTTCTTCTTCTTCTTCTTCTTCTTCTTCTTCTATTTTCTTTATTGTTTTATGTATATTTTTTTAATTATTTGTTTTACTTTAAAAACCTTTATTGGGAACATGTGAAACCACGACACAGAGATAAGGCTTAGGTTTTTTACGGTTGTAGAAACACAAAAGTTCATCGATATCTTTAACGTGCACGGGGTATGTCTCTCCCTGGAGGGCTGGCGTGGCGCAGTCGGTTGAGCGGAGGATTTGTAACCGGAGGCCCCGGTTTCAATCCTCCGTGGTGTCACTGAGTTTCGTCGGTGTGTTCTTGGGCAAGACACTTTCACTTAGGATGGGGATATAACCCGGGTTGTCCCATGTATCGGTCTATCCTCCGAGGACGTTAAAGAACCATAGGAATCTATTCGATAATAAGAGTAGGGCACGGTTCCCGGATTCCTATGTGCGCAAAATACTGCGGGAGTATGTTTTAAAAATCTAAGATGTGACCGCACTTGGAATAGAACCCGAGACCTTTTGAAAGAGTCGCAAAGACTGCTAACCGCAACTTTATGTCATTAAACATGTGTTGATAATTTTATATGTATAAACGGCTAACGCGCTGCAAATATCCGTATTTGCTCATTTTTAACATAAACATAAACCGTGGAAATTGGATCATAGTCATTATCAATTTTATTTGACAGCGCATAATAGGCTTATTTGCATACTTATATAACTACTGGTATATCGAACATATAGAATGGCGTTATTCCACTCCCACACCGTAAGTTATGTGATAAATTGAATTACAGTATGAGCTACTGAAAAACATTCTACGCGTATTCAACTATGGCGTAATAGTAGAGCACCCGACTCACATGTGGGAGGTCGTGTGTCCAAACTCTGACCGGTTCATATTTAAGACTTCATAAAAAGGGTACTTGTAGCTCACTTGTTTGACGCTCAGCATATACAAGGCAGTGCTAGGACTATTCGACGACCCGGTATCAGAACCAAATGTGATTGAGTGCACGTGGGGTATCATGGCATGTGTCTGCAGCATGGTTTTCTAGTGTGGCAGTACTATAAAGTTGAGCATGCGTTGTAATGCAGTATTTAATGACACCGATGTCCATCTACTTGTTTTAAGAAGAAAATAGCCTTATAACCAGATAATCACATTCCATTCAATTTAATGCTTCTTTTTCAAATGTTTAGACTGTTATTCGTTTTAGTTTTCTATTTTCAATGTCACTCACTTGAACATGTCACCCTACATGTCGCTGACTATTTACATGTGATATACATTTTTTGAAAGTATTTATGGGAACAAACAACATTCGCGGACATATGTATGACAGTTATAGAACAATGGACTTCCTGAGTCGTCTATTCTTAAAAACGTTACAAATACTTTGGCGAATGCCAAACAAGGGCAATCGTGCTGCTGCTATGATATAAACTGTAATACAAAAACAAAAGACTAGCAAACCACAAAATAAGTACTCAGTGACTTGGCAGAAGCCAGAGCAACAAGAGAACAAACCGTTAAGGGTACGACAAGACAAGATTTAAGACAAACATGAAACTCTACCGCCCTATGAGGATTTAGGTAGACGTCATCATAGGGTCCACAGTATGTCCGGTCATCGCACAATCAAAGATAGAAGCAAAGTAAATGGGTCAATCACTAAACATGCAGTGCGTTGCAAAATGATGGAGTCATTTAACTTTTTAACATGTTTAATACAAATTGTATGAAAGGGATTATGACCAAGGACCTTACAAAGTTTGTAAATCACATCACCGTAGACGTCCGTTTGTGAAAGACCTTGTCTAAATATACAATACATAGGCATTCTTTCATACGAGCATTATATAGTACAGCTTTTCATATTTACACACACAGTTGCATTCTTTCAAACGAGCTTTTACACAAATTTTATAGTATTTAAACACTTATTCCGTTAATCTTTAGTTAATTTGACGCCCGCGTTCTTTAGACTTAACGTTGCATTTGGTTGGAAC
>JAWPHD010015022.1:0-57668 GCA_037043455.1 Cyrtodaria siliqua | reverse complement strand
ATTTCACTATATTTTATCGATACTATGTATACCCAATTATAAGTTTTACATGGACACGTATAGAAGTGTGGAACTTGCAGTATATCTTAACAAGTAATATACAGAAGTTCATGAATTATAGTCAGGGTTAAAGCAATTTTTATATTCTTTTCTTTTAATGAAATTGACAATTCCATGACAGATCCTTCAGGTATCTTTTACAAAGCTGAGACCAACAAGATTTTGCTTCATCCTTCGTCCAGTATAGAACATAAGTAACATCATGATAATGCCTTTGTCATATGACCTATTGGAGTGCCAGCCATATCTTCTATTTTAAAAAAACTGGCGATTTTCGTCTGTAAAGTTATTGAGCATTGTTTTTAGAAATTCCATTGGTGGCAAGCATGCATATGGATTATTTTAATAATTTGGTGTATTCTCTGTCTACAACTAAATTTGGTATGTTTGCAGATTCTGCCTCTTTTTTTATTTTGAACCCATTACATAAAAGACATTTGTTAATCCTGAAATATGAAGTAAGACTCTAGAACAATATGTATATACAGCAGGGGCGTAGCGTGACCAAAATCTCAATTACTGACGGGTGTAGGTGTGGGAGGGGGTGACTTCTGGTGCATTTTAGGGTCAGGATGAAAGATTTATATCCTGTCGAAAATACCATTATTTCTCAACATTTCAGACCCCCCCCCCCCCCCCCCCCCCCCCCCACCACCACCACCACCCTTACGCTCACCTTTTTATTGCGTTTTCGAGTTTTTATTTATTTAATTTTTTGAGCCTTCGTTTGAAAAGTTTACTCACGTGAGTAAATGAGTATGGCACGCTACGCGCCTGTACAGTTTATCTTTATTATTTAAACAACCGAAACACATTGTTAAATTTGTTTACAAAATATTGGGTGCTTGTACCACCAGGCACTTTGTTCCACCCCTGAACATTTATGTATGCAAAAAAAGAAAAACGTCATTGTCTCTTACACCGAAATGGTTTAATAGCTAAAATCCTTTTCTTTTCAAAACATACTTTTGATATTAGAAGTAATTTGGACACAACCCCTGATTTACGTCATGCGTTAATTGGAATTGACCCCTGCAGGAGGGTATATTTACACCGCCATACCTCTACAATATTATGCTAAGATGTAACCTTATTGTTGTATTCTGATTCTCTGATAAATATCCTTCAAATTAATACCAAATGTACTTACCTTGCAAACTAGTTTGGCCAAATATATCACGCTTAGTATTATTTTCACTTATGTCCCAGTTCCCACCAGGTGAAGGTTTTCAGCGATTGAGATTGTTTACAGTCGAACTTTGACATTTTAGTTTATGACGAAATAAAATTTCCTTTCAAAAGGAACGGCTTGCCTTGTTAACTATAATGAGGAGATGGAGGCAAAAGAGGATTCTCATAACAGGATAGATTTTGAAGATAACATATAACAGCGAATAAAAAAAATTAACAGTAAATCAAATCAAATAACTGGTTAGCCTTGATCATCTGCGACGCTTGCTTGTTTGCAAGACAAATGTCTAGAAAAATTATTCTAAACAGAGTATGACGCGGCAGCCATTTTACCGAGATTCTGGTATCGTTTCTGATTGGCTGATACAGACGCACCTTATCAAAAGGTATCCGGAATAGCAGAAAGACACTAAATTAATAAATAAACGAAGAGGGAAACTTTATTATTATATCGACGAACTAAATGTGGGTGGTCAAAAATACTATCATAACAGATAATAAGTACAGACACGTGTTTCTTTTTTCTGCACAAAGTGTCAAGGCGTTTGTATTTACAATCAAACGTCGCGGATGATCAAGTCTAATAACTGGTAACAATCCCAACTTACTTCAAAACTTAAAGCACTAATGGTTATCGTGTTTGCAATAAAAACATAAATAAAATGGTCCTAGCAATGTTTACAAAGTTAAACAATAAGTAAAATAATTGTTTCCCCTAATTAACAAGTTGATTGCTGTATACTTACTTGGGTCTATGCTTATGTTTTCTTGTACACATTTCACCGAATGAAAATCGGAGTTATTTGCTCATGTTCAATATATTATATCCTTTCCTTACAGACAGTGTCCCTTCATTATTTGTTTTTGAAAAGGTGGGGCATGGGAATGGGAATTAGAGGAAATAATGTGTTGTTTCACATGTGCCACATACACATATATATATATGATAGAGAATACTATGTCGGTGACTTTAACTATTAGGCAAGGCTTAGAAAACACTTTTTGTGCCAAGCCTTATATTAATTTGACTGTTAATCCACTGATATAGTAGACTATTTATCATGAATATTATCCACCTTTATATTTATATTTCTGTATTAGTTTCGTATTTTTAAAATAATGTTACATTTGACGTTGGAGTCACCTTTTTTTGCCTCATGTCATTTTATGACATCAATAAATATTGAAAATTAACCCTGAAACTAAAAATAGCAGGTAACACCGTTCTCTTCCATGTCCGTCCGTTCCTCAAAATAGAAAAAGAATAATACAAAACTGTATGTTTTACACCTGAAGCAAGATGAAAAGTAGTAAACATGTAATAGATAAAGTCTGGTGTCAGCAAGTTGGTTTATATAAACATCGAGGACGTAGCCCATCGAGATGTTTAAATAAGTCAACGAGATGAGATCGTACTCTATCTGATTTGTAGCATGTTCATTTTACCTGTCTGCCATACTCTAATTCCCGATAACTGGTAGTTATAGTACATCAGTCATTATGACAGGTGTTATTTTCAGTTAAATGATTTACAACTGAGCAAATACAAAAAAATGTCAGCAGCAACCATGCTAAGACAGCTTTACGTCTCACACCACAATTAATTTTCCATAGGGTCCCATTGTAATGTTTTTGTTCGTGGCATAGTGATAAAAAAGATTTTGCAACATGTTTTTATGCTTAAATTCTTCAATGATCCAATATATCTGCAAGTTATTAACTTTTAACAAATATTTACCAGATTGAACTTTTTTTAATTTCATGTTTGCGTGACACCTATCAAAATTTAGACAAAAATACAACCCCGTGGAGATTAGACCCATGATGTGTAAAATGAGGCAGAATTAGCTAGAAATCATATATCAACATGCATTTTTCTGTGATCTCTTCCTAAAATGCTGTAGATTTAGAACCTGGTAAAGATAAATCAATGTATCCCGTAAAATGTAGAAAAGCGAAGTTTTTTTTTTATCTACCTCCTTCATCAGGAGTATTAAAGGGAGATAATAGTGTTGTGAGTCCTTTATTGTTTTTTGTTGTTGTTTTTTATTTTGAAGCATAAACATGGACACAACAGTAATGCAAGAAAATACTGAAAAGGATGACAAGCAGTTACATCATAACGTCAAATTGATCTCTATGTGTCCAGTTAAGATGTACAGGAGACACAACATGAGTTTGTTTATAAATGAAACAATACTTTATATGTCTTCCCAAGAAATCAATCTAATTTTGTTTTCTGTTTTCAGAGAACTGTAAAGCCAAATCATTATCCAACAGACTTGACAAAATGTTCGAAAAATCTGAATTCAATGAAGAGTACAGAAAAAGAAAAATAACAAGATGGCCAGTGCTCCTAACAGTGCTTAACTTAAATGCGCATTTAAAATTAATGGTGTCAAAAGAGGTATCACCTACTGTTACTATAATGATTGGCAGTCAAGCTGAAGCGACACAAATGTAAGGCTCAGATGTGGATCACCTTATTATAAACCAAATGATTCCAGTTCTGCAGACAAAACAGGGAAATTGTGGAAATAGACCTTATCTGCTTATAACCAGACATGAGAACACACCTCCTGGTTATGTTAAATTGCAATTTTACAAAGCTGACAACCCCACTCAGTGTGATATTGACACTCATAAAAGTTATATGTTAAAGCACAAATACATATCTGATAATAAAGGTAATTATTTTCTTTCAAATTTGATAAGTTTCAAAGAAGAGGATTTGTTCAGAAATGTTACAAATGCAAATGAGATATTAGTTCAAAAACATGGTCCAGCCTTAAGTTGTTCATTAGAAAATGTTTCTAATGTGAGTACAGATGCTGTATTTGGATTATCATCTAGCGAACTGCCTATAGAAATGAAACCATGGTTTCAACGAAACCGCTCTCATGGCTGGCCATCACAAAAAACATGCAACATGTTTAAAAGGTGGGGATGTTTTTTTGTGCCAGTTGGACATCCAAATAGCTCCGAAAATTACTTAGAGTGGAGAATATCGCCTTCATACCAAGAATTGTATCTCATGCAGAACTTGAATCCCACACAGTATAGGTGTTATGTTACATTAAAGATGATAAAGAGAGAGATCCAAGTAGAAAAAGATAATGCAGTACTCAGTTCCTACCATTGCAAAACAGCCCTGTTTTACACAATAGAAAATAATCCCCAGGACATCTGGAGGTCAGACAATTTGATACCATGTATTCAAAAATGTCTAAAGCAACTATGTGAATGGTTAGACCAGAGAAATTGTCCAAACTTTTTCATACCAGATGAAAACATGTTTGAGATAAAGCTGCGAGATGACAACCAAGCATTGGCTTTAAAACAGATGTTAGTAGATTTGTTTCAAGACTCATGTTGTTGGCGCATATGGGAAACTACATTAATACCAGAATATGATTTATCCCTACTAGAAAAAGTGGTCAGGATTAATGAGCGTGAATTGAAATGGAATCTGCATATCCTGATAACATTTCAAGGACTTGAAGAACCGTCTTACATCAACACAATTGTGTCACTTTTAAATAATTACAAGGAGTGTCTGGAATTCATAATTCATTATTTGAAGTCAAGAAGTAAAATACAAAGCTATCATCCTTTTCCTGTGCAGGCCTTGATTTGTGTTATAACTGCACTAATGAAGCGGGTTGCTTCAGAACGAGAAAGTGTGCAGTGTATTGCTGCTATGGATTCAGATTGTTTTTATGTGCAACATGAACAAGACTTGATTAGTTTGCAGTCCAACAAGGATTTACTATTAGAAACTCTTCCGCTGGCCACGCAATATATACAGTGCAAACTGGCGTCATTGTTTATGGCAAAACTTGTTCAAGATAAACAATACAGTGCATGGATCAAAGCAGAAAAGTTGTTTAAATATTCAAAATTAGTCAATGACTATCATCATAGAATGAAGGTAGCTAGTGTGCACTTCGTGACAAACAACTATCATCTTTGCAGAAAAATACTTGATGAATCAATGGTACTACCTAAAACTGAAGTAGTGACACGTTCGTTAGTAGAAATCTGTGAATCACAAAAAGACAACTATCCATTATCCGATTATCTTACGTTTGATATTCTGGAGTTAGATCTGGTACCAATAGGTATCATTTATGAGGCTTATCGATCATTTGGAGCACCTCCAGACTCAATGCCATCGTTTCATAAGAAATGGTTTGACTGGGTAGTGTTACACCCAACTGCGTTCCTGTACTTTCTGGAGTATAAAAATTGTGAGCAAGAGAATGCAAGAGGAGAAATGAGCTCATCCCTGAACCACCTTGAAGAGTTTATTGTAGATAGGTTGCTACCAGAACGAACAGATGAACATCGGGAAACAACGCTTAATGCGCTGGGACATATCTACGTGACCAAAGGGTGGTATCGATTAGCCCTGGAATGCTTCCGCAGATCTTGGACAATAAGACCCGTGCATAACGCTGCTAAATGGCATGTTATGTGGTTATTTGTAAATATGATATTTTTCTAGAAGGGCATCACATTTTAAAAATGTTCCATTTCATGATAAAAAAATGTCATATCAATAAAATACAGCGTTGGCACTGTCAGGGCTCTCTCTCTCTCTCTCTTCTTTTTCAAATTACAACAGGGATATTAGATTATTAATAGTAGATGGGTGGTTTATAGTTCTGACTGTTGTATTGGGAATTGCCCAAATGTGCCATTCAGCTAACCAAACGTCCTGCGAGTGTTGTTCAGGTTTAAAATTTAAATTTAATATATATTTTGAATGATTCAGGTGTAAAATGCCATGGTCCTTAACCTATATTGCATACATTACTGTGCAAACTGAATTTCTGTATAAATATCGTATTTCTCCTAATAGAAGCGCCACCTTACCTTACCTTTTTAAAACATTTTTTGATGAAAAAAAAAAATCAAAATTCAATATCTTTTGCATCCAAAAATATTCAATAAATGTTCAATATTTTGTATTTGTTTCTTAATCCTAATAAAAAAAATGTTTTTGTTTCTCTTATAACAGCGCCACATTTGCATTTTGCATAGCCCCGGTTGCTACTATTTGGGGAAATACTGTAAGGTTTTTTTAAGGCTCATTCATTATGTTTGGGCCCTTTAGAATAGAAAATGTATTTAATTTGTCAATGTTAAATCGGACCCATAGACCCTGCTAAAACGGCATTCCCTTCAGTTGTTTCTACCAACTACAAAAATATTTACAAATCATTATTAACTATTTGAATAGTTCAAAGATTTTTATTTTATTTTTGCATTTTACTAATTGTTGAGTTGTTTTTATTACTTGCTATATATTTAAATACCTGCTATGGTTAGATAGAATGAAAATGGACGCTCCTGGATCTGTTTACAATCTTGCCATAGTCATCCGTTATGCTTCGCAAAGCCAAAAACTCATTCTGACCCCTATTGTTTACATTGTAAAAATTAAAACAACATGGCGGCATTATTTTTAGAAATTGTCGTCAGCGCATGTCTGTTTCTAGGCTTCGGATGTACTAATTAAAACGTAGGTTATGCAGAGTGGTGGTGTTGTTCAATGTTCAGCACCTCCAGAAATCGATCATACTTACCTTTTATTTTGGAATTAAAGCATTATATATAGCAATAAAAGGCAGGTAAATAATATACTTCGTTTATATTTTATTATTTACACCAGTATTGGTCAGCTGCTTTTTAAAGTCACCCTACCCCTGAAAAATGGAATGTTCCGCCGTCGCCATTTTGGTTTTCGGCTGTCAATACAATTACATGTAAACAGTGGGGTCAACATGATTGTTTGGCTGTGCGAAGCTTATGGGATGGCAACGCGGTGATTGCAAACATATTCAGGAGCGTCCGTTTTCATTCTTTTCAATCATATCAGGCATGAAAACATATAGAAAGTAATAAAAAGAATCTCGATTCATATTCGACGTCTAGGCACCCTGAAATGCACAGTAGATCTTAAAAGGTCACATGGCAAACTTGATTTGTTTAAACACACGGTGTCCCGTTAGTTTTTCTACATAACATTTGCAATCATTAATATTACTAGAATAGTTCAAAGCAAACTGTTTTACATATTACTAATTATCGATGCTATTGCACCAATAATATATTTACAAATTCGGTAGAATAACGAAGAAAATCGTTTCATTTAATTATAAGCAAGCAGTTTTAAAGTCAAAATGACACATAATAGATACAATAATAGATAAATGATCAATGAATCGAGAAACAAGGTATCATGAAAGATACAAACTTAAAGATTGCCATGTGTCCCTTTAATTGAAAACTCAAATAGTGTAATATGATTAATATGATCCAACATGGTTGTATGTTACTGCAAATAATAAATAGCGTTGAAACTGTGTATGTATCTAGCAATAAGCTACATAACAGTAATACTGAAATAACGATATAGCCAATGGTGTGAGCTTGTTTAGTTTAATTCAGTCACATGGATGATACTTTATTTTCAATAAACATCTGGCTTTAAACACAAAGGCAATAGTATACTAAATGAAGAAGAAACGTAACTTGTGAATTGTTGCTGTTAATCGAATGGTGTTGCTACATTAGACATTCCCTTTCCAAAAAAATACTAAAGCAACACATAACATACCAAATGATATCCATTCAAAGTTTCATTATTGCTTTAATACGTGTTTGGCTTAAGCAGATGGGCAAAAATACAGTAATGGAATGGTTCACATTTTTAAAGCGGAATTTCAACATTTGTGAATTTCGTGTTACAACGTGTACTGTGATTAAATACTCTACAACAGCACAGTCTTGCCCTTTCTCTAGCTAGCTGCAACACTGTTTTTACAAAGGATCTTGTGATTTCTTTGGAATATTACGCGTGCAGTATATACATTATATAGCAGAATTCCTGTGTTCCTGAGCAGAAAAAAGTTTGAATGGCCTTAACTCCGCCATAAAACACGACAATGATATACACAACCAAGTTTCGTTGAAAGCCGAAGTTGTTGATGAGAACTAATCCGGACAAAGTTTGTGTATTAAAACGTTTACGGAGCCACAATTCCACCAAATATCATTCAATCGGAATGCGCAACTAGGCTTTGTACTGATCATTCCTGCCAAGTTTCATTGAAATCCAGCCAGGGGTTCAAGAGAAACCTGCTGGCCTTTAGCCAGTAGAGCTAAACAAGAGGCCCAAGAGGGCATGTGGACGCTCTACTTGCTAACGATAAAATGTGTGTATAAGGGGCCATAACATGGCGATGAAATGCGCAATTAGGCTAGGTACTGATCATCCCTGCCAGTTTCGTTGAAATCCGGCCAGAGGTTCAGGAGAACTAATCTGTACAAAGTTAGTGTATTACAATCTTTACCAAAATCACTGAACCGGAACATTGCGATTATATGCACAACTAGGCTTGATATTGATCATCCTTGCCAAGTTTCGTTCAGGAGAACTAGTCCGGACAAAGTATGTGTATTAACAAATGAGATATAGGGTCCTATAGAAACCATAGCGTCCAAACGCAATGGCATTGTATGTCCGCACTGTACTAAAACAAGGAACAATATTTAATTAATTATACAACGATAAAGACAAAATACAACAGAAAGGGTGGTGAGGACAGGGTTACCGACATGGAACGGTCAGTAGGCAATAAGGCCTACAGGTTAACTTGAATCGATTGTATGTGTACACAATCCTCGCTGTTACCCTGTCTTCAGCGCCCAAATAGACAAGACAGTGTAAACAAAACTACATCCCATCAAAAGGAATTTTCTAACAATAAAGTCCACATCCATAGAAACTAACTAACAAAAGAAACACTCAGATGTTGTTGTAAAGCTATATAAAATACAAAATAAGAAACATCTCAGAATTTATACAAAATTGTACTGAACAACCACAGCAGTTGCAGCCAAAGAGAAAATCAATCTAGGGTACGACCAGAAAATCCCGAGGGACAAAAGCTCATGCACCTACCTCCTTTGGTCGGGGTTTCTGTAAACCTTTAAAGAGCCATAACTCCACCAAAAACCGTTCAACCGGAACATCGTGATGACATGCACAACTGGGCTTGGTACTGATCATCCCTGCAACGTTTCGCTGAAATCCGGCCAGTGGTTCAGGAGAACTAGTTCTGACAAAAGTTGTACAGTAAAACCTTTAAAGGGCCATAATTCCGCCAACAATCATTCAACTTGAACATGGTGACGATATGCACAACTAGGCCTGGTACTCATTATCCCTAAACAGTTTCGTTAAAATCCGACCAAGAGCTTAGAGAAATAGTCCATTCAAATTATGTGTATTAAAACCTTTAAAATGCCATAACTCCGCCAAAAATCATTTAACCATAACAAGGTGATGACATGCACAAATAGGCTTGGTACTGTTCATGCCTGCAAGGTTTCGCTGCAATCACAGAAAAATGAAGGCCCTATCATCTTAATGAGGCAAAATACAGCATTTTTAACTAAATCAAGGGCCATGACTCTGGTGTTACTTATCCGATTTGGCTGGTTTGCAAATCTGTTCGAGCTTTCAATAATATTAGTAACCGGGTAATGGTTGGTAAAGATCGGATGAAAAAGAAGGCGATACCGTCTAAACGAGGCAAAATATAGCATTTTTTAACTAAGTCAAGGGCCATAACTCTGCTGTCACTGGTCCGATCTGGCTGGTTACAAACTTATCCGAGCTTTCATCGATATCAACAATCTGGTAAAGTTTGGTAAAGATCGGATGAAAAAGAAGGCTTTATCGTCGCAACGAGGTAAAAGTTAACGGACGGACGGACGACGTACGAAGACAAGGGTAGCAACTTAGTCACGCGCACGCGCCAAATCGGATCCGTTTACATACACGGATGCTCGCTCGATTCGGTAGCTGGTAAGTGGATTCTTATGAAGATTTACAAAACATTTGGTAAATTGACAATGCCCACCGTAAACGGCTTTGAAATGAGATTGTATCGAAGTAAACTGAAAAACGGCTGGGAGTTTACAGCTTATTTAAGGTGTAATCAAATGTTTTTCATCCATGCGGTACGGTAGGCATTGTCAATTAACCAAATGTTTCGTAAATCTTGGTAAGAATCCACTTACCAGCTCCCAAATCCAGCTTCTGTGTATGTAAACGGATCTGTTTTTAGCGCATGCGAGTGACTAAGTTGCTACCCTAGGTTGCTACCCTTGGAAGAACAACTCGCCATCCCATAAGCGCTGCTGGCCAGTAGAGCTAAAACAAATGCATTCAACAAAACATTTTAATAGTAGAATGTACAATTACAAAACTTCTGCCTGATGTACGCTTAACCATTACACAGTATGATATGTCAGAATTTTGGGGGCTCGATAATAAGAAGGTTTTTGGGATTTTATTGTAAAACGTGTATTAATTGAACAATATATGCATATTATGTCGTATGTTTATCCCAGTTTACAACTTTAATCATAAATTATGGTCGATTTCTTTTTTTACCGAGTATGTATGTCAGAATATATTACACAAATGGACGGAGACTATAAATCGCGGTCCTTTGTTCTACTCACTAGACAATAACACGCCTAATATTGAAAGCTTGAATAACGTAAAATGATTATACGAGAGGCGCCCCACTTATATTTGAACACTTTTATTGTGTAACTGAATAAACTATCTTGAAATTCTCGCCGAATATGTTGATTGTAATGTCAAGTCTAATGATTCCTTCGATATGAAACATTATGACATGCACTATTATGTGCTTCCTAATGTTGCTGCATCCGCATTTTTGAAAATGGGTAGAGAATGACATTTTGAAGCAAAAATCGTCAATTATAAAAATAACTGCAATACAAATTTTAACAAAAATGCTTTTAAAATATCGTTAAAGGTTATAGTAATCCGATATGTCCATGCCTGAACGTAGAAAAATGTAATATGCATTTTTTTTAAATTCAGCATCTATATTTTTGTCTTAAAATAAAACATACGATCATATTTAAATTATAAACAGAGGTTTAAACAATTATGATATGCATTTAGTGCAATTATTTGGTTTAAGGTAAAACTCCACGGCAACAGCAACATATAGCTTCAAATTAGAAAATGGTGTACACCTTATTCAAAATGCAATTTAAAAAGGACCGCGTGAAATTGGATATTATTTTTAAATGCATACGTTCTAAATGACAGTTTCACATCATTAAATCACGTACTTTTTATGATTATCACTTCCGTGAAAAAAAACACCTTAAACAAAAGTGTTCAAATATAAGTGGGGCGCCTCTCGTATATGAAGTTGTGTCGTAACCTTATACTTGATATATGGAAGAAGCTATATATAAAGATAACACTGACGGCAATAGTTTAATGATCTCGTATGACATCAAATTTACTCACTTCTCTCTTTTAATATATTATCCCCTGGGTGATCACATAAACTTGGTGTGAAATTGAATTGATAAATGAATGCAATTTCTTTAAGAGCCTAAACGGATATTTACCAATTGCAAGACTGATAAAAGTGCATATGAAGCTATAGCATCACTCTTGAGAGGACGAATTATTATATTTTCAGAATGTATTCGAAAAGTTTTTAATCCGAGTCACCGTAAATTCTTAATGTATTCATTCTATTTGAGACGCGAGACACATACTCAATGGTAATACAAGTGTTGTCAGGCCAGTATCACTATACTAAGAACTTTAACTCGATTGTTTTGTCTCCCGCCAAGCATGTTTGGCGTTGTGTTCTCTCCCGCAGGGCATCTGTGTCCCTGTTAGAACAACTTTAACTCACGTCTTTATGTCTCCCGCCTAGCAAGAGCAATATTTTATCAGGACTGTATCACTATTTCACAACTTTAACTTATGTTTTACTTATATTGCCTATTAATGCTGCCTTCTTTGTTAGA
This sequence comes from Cyrtodaria siliqua, assembly GCA_037043455.1. Classification (NCBI taxonomy): domain Eukaryota; kingdom Metazoa; phylum Mollusca; class Bivalvia; order Adapedonta; family Hiatellidae; genus Cyrtodaria; species Cyrtodaria siliqua. The sequence goes on along the minus strand of JAWPHD010015022.1, from coordinate 45,527 downwards.
AAATATAACCTGGCGGGGATATTTTTATTTACACTGTCCCGTTTTAATGGGTTGACAATAGGGTAATCGTGAGGTTTGGTGCGCCATAGAACCTGGTTTAAACCCCCAGCTGCATTTTTGCCACAGACCGTTCCAAGCCGGTAGCCCTATTGTCAGCCGTTTTATGTTTGTGATGTCCTATCTTGCTCATTATTCAGCTGCCGAACCTTATATGGATTTTATATCTGTCTATAGTTAACAGACTTCGACTCGTGTATGTGTCGATAAGCATGCTTTACAACTTGAATTCCTAGAGAACTTGAATGGTATAAACACATATTTTGTAATGTTGAAAGGTTACCATTTCACTTGTTGAAATGACGTTCTACTGAAATGTAGCACGTAATCGTTATTATTGTATGTATATTAGCAATGAAACATCCACAAGCCTCTATAGCGCAGTTGACTATGGCGTCTTGATAATGCCAATGAAGATATGGGTTCAAGCCATTTTTCACTTTAATAACGCAATCTTATAATTACACATGGTAACAGTAAACAGTTTATATGTGTTGTAATGCACACTCTAACGTACACGTATCCCTTACATGTGAACAATTGTATTTCTGTGCTGATGTGTACTTCTAGCACGCCGTATTACAAGGGTGAATTGTAATCAATATGTAAGCCATGTCAAGGTATTTGAACAAGAAGAAGCGAGGTAGCCCATATGGATTTAAAATGATTGGTAGGAAGAACTGATGGTAAAAATCAGGAAGAATGTAAGGAAAAACGGTCGTGGCGTGTATATGTCTCCATGACATTTATTTGTTTCAATATTGTTTTAACACCCGTGACTTGATATATTATGTTGTTAACTTATTGTCTCTAGGCAGCTATTTTACCTTGCATTAAACCTTGCTTGTTCATCTTTATCATTATTGTTTATTTCTGTGCGTATATTTTGTTGACTGTGGTCCTTGAATGCTACATTTCTTGTTCGACCTGTGTGTCTGCTGCTACTTGTTGTGTTCCCGCCTAGTATGTATGTTGTTGTGTTCCCGCCTAGTATGTATGTTGTTGTGTTCCCGCCTAGTATGTATGTTGTTGTGTTCCCGCCTAGCATGTATGTTGTTGTGTTCCCGCCTAGCATGTATGAAATGTATTGGATGCATGATGTGTAAGGATGCACGTTTTGTTGAAGTGCTGTTACTTCTTTGGGTACAATCTCTCAGTGGTTTCATAATCATAGAAATAACAGAAGATGCAATAGTCCTTAAAGTACTTGTCGTGGAAAAGGGCAACCAGCTATTAAGTAATAAAACCAAAACTACACTACGTATTAGGTGAAGCATGCGAACACTTGTAGGCAACTGTCACGTTGAATGTGTGCACAATATTATGTCGAGCGTAATGTTTTTATACATAATATCTTTTCTTTGAGATCCTTTAACAGTTCAAATCCAGATTAATTTGCTTTAGTTGAGAGAGTATATTATATAATTGAAATAGTGTTGATTACTTATATTAAACACTAGCTGTTTGTAATGAACACAGAAACGGGGCCCTTCTATATCTCGATGTATACTTACTTGCTTTTGCTGCTTTCTGTCTCGCAAATACCAAATCTGCGTTTTCTGTACCATTAAAATTATGAAAATATAAACGACTAAAATTGTGTCAAGGTAGCTTATATTACAATGCGTAAAAAGGTTAAAAATGGGTCGCTCTTGGTCATTTCGCAAAGTGTCTGGTTGATAATGGGTTTTGCGATTTAAAGGAAATAGCAATAGTATGAATAATAATGAACAGAAATAGTACTATCTACCAAAGTAGTTTATGAAAGTCAGGCACTGTGGTTCATTGTCTGGACAAAAAGTATTGGCATAAATTGCGATGAACTAGAAGTGTGTTCCACGTAACATGTTTGTCGCCTGCCATGTGCTTATTTCAGAAGTAACGGAGCAGGTGCAGGTGTTTTTTTATAAATTGTTAAAGTTTATGAAATGGGTCGTAAATCCGCATTTGATAATTGATAAGCAGGAATTGATAAGGAGGAATTGAATAAAATGTCACGACCATAGGTCAATATTTTGCCGAGTTATGAACTCGGTTAGGTTGCATGTTTTAGTTTTATGAAAGGTGGCATAACTCTGTCGAACACGATAAATGCAAAAAATAATTTAGTCTCGGTTTTATTGAGACTGTTCATGAAAGGTAGTGAAAAGTGCTTGCTACCGTACACGCCCTCTATCCCCGGGTTGAATAATTGATAAAGAACTGTATACAATTGTATGGGCTTAGGTCAATATTTTGCCTCGTTATGAGCCAGGTTAGTTTGTCGGTTAAGGTTTTATGAAAGTTATATAAAAAGGTGCATACCTCTGTCGAATGAAAGTAAGACTTATTGAACATGTGTGACAACATTCCTTGAGGTAAGATGATAAAAATCCATCATGAGTATCCATGTGAGACAGGGAAATCTCACCCGAGGGTCGGAATTGTAACCATGGACGAGGCTCTGCCCAGAGACCACTGTAAAGATTCTTGAAGTGCTAAACAATGGGTTATTTGTGACAGTTAAAGTCTGTTTCTCGAAATATCCAGTAAAAAGCATGGGGTCGACCCTTCCGTTTTCCTTTTTGTTTTGTCCATCCAGTTTACCTACATTGTCCAATATCACAGCCAATGACCAGCATTTGAAATCTAGCAAAAAAATAAAAGCTGACGAACGTTGTTCAGAGATGGTATAGACTTTGCATATAGAGAATATATAGTCCATGCCTATGGGTATATAGAAATATTATGTACGTGCTTAATCTTAAATTACCTCCCTTTAAATTGAATATTGTTTGAAATTCAAGTAACTGTAATTCAGCGTTAACATTAAATATTTCGAAAATTTCTTTTGCAAACGCTTTGGTAGTGGTAATGCTAGTAAAACATGATGTCAAAATAATTTTAACTGGCATATTTTAGAATTAGGAACATCGAAAGCTTCACTAATTCGAAGTACTTTATAAAATCCTATATACCCAGTTGTATAAGTGTTAGAAAACACATAGAATTAAAATATGTTCATGCAATCAGAGTAGACGATTTACACTCATTATTTTGCAGTTTAACCGTATCTCTAATCAAGCACAAAATACACAAAACAATGAGAATATTATTGACATATTCTTAGGTTGGTACTTAGCAATTTGGTTTAGTGTATATTCATCAGAGCTCACATTGAATAACGCCAACAGTTCGGATACCGTAGCAGATTTCCTCGATCTTCATCTCTTGATCATACGTACTTGAAACGATGATAAGATTGATGACTTTAACTTTGACAGTGGGTGTACCTCGTACTACATCATACGGGGTTTATATCTCACAGCTCATTCGTTTTGCTAGAGCTTATAACGATGTTAAGGACTTCATTATCACAGACTGCTTGGTCTTTCTCAAAGTTCTATCGCTGCAACAAAACCCAGCTGTAAAAGAACAAAACCAAACTAAAAGTATTTCTACGATAAGGACTATCACGGGCTGCAACTGTCCAGTACATCCGGAGGTGTTTCTAATTATGTATTTGTATATATCTTTACAACAACATGTAAATGTACCGTCTGCTAATTTCTCATGACGTTGACTTTATTGTTGTAAATTTCCTTTTAATGGGATGTATTTTATTTACGCTGTCTTGTCAATTTGGGCGCTGAAAAAATGATAATAGCGAGGCGGTGTATACATAAAAACGAATTATGCTAACCAGTAAGCCGTATTGCCTACTGACCGTTCCAAATCGGTAACTCTGTATTCACCGCGTTTTGTGTTGTATAATGTCCTGTTCATTGAATAGTTAATTAGTTTGCTCATTTAATTTAGTATGCGGTACAGTGCAGACCTACAGTGCTATGGCGTTGCTGTGGTTTCTTTAGGACCAATTGTGTTTCTATTGTTTTACTTATTTCGACTGTTAAAGCTGATTAGATTGTAAGAGTATATAGCCCAGCACGGATTCCTTTATTAACACTACCCCCATTATATTGGTATTAAAACAGAGTAAATGTGAGTTTTGGTACACACCATCATGTTTCCAACCACAGCTGACTTTTGACCATTGACAGTTCCAAGGTGGTATCCCAATTGTCAACACTTTTATATATGTGATGCCTGACGCTTTGTTTTCAAATGTATGCATTTACATGTTTACCTTGCCACTATTGTATCTTGATGCTATGCTCATGACTCTTATTAGGGTTATTGCATAATAAAGAATCGTCTTCTTCTTTTCTTCATGTTTGTCCATAAGTGTGTGTTTTGGGAATGCTACTCTTCATATATAAGGCATATACATTTTTACTTTTCTTTCATCTTGCATGGCCCCGTGTGGTTGCCGGGAGCCCCGTTTGGTCACGGGGCAAATAATACGGCCACTGCAGATCCCTTTGGAGGGGTAGGCAGAGGGGTAGAATCCCCCAAATTCATGTTCATTTTATCATTTTTTGTTCATGTTCATTAAAGGTCTTCATCATGATCCCTGCATTGTTTCAGGTGCTATCTCGCTCGCATCAAAAGAGCAGTGGCAGAAAAACAATAACGTGGCTCCAGCGTAAATGGAGTTTCTACGATAGAATTTACAGCAACTCTGCAGTTCAGGGTGAGAAGGTTCTAGGCCCATTTTCCATATTTTATCTCGATGTACATGGAAGATGAGAATGGCATGTTCATGCCTTTTAGGCGCCATATAACCTTTTTCATGTGTTGGTGCGCCTTAAAACCCCAATTCAATTTATCTTGCATGATTTCAGACTTTCAGAAAAGTGTGTGACTTTTGTTTCTACCCTTGTGACTTTCATTGAACGCTATACACCATATTTAGGCATTTTGAGATGATCCGTGTGTAATTGTTAGCTAATAGTCTTCAGTTTCACCATATGCACTTATTATTATAAATTATTTTAGCAATATAATGTACCGTCCATGTAATGTACTGGTGCATTTTCATTGACTACCACCAAATATGCATGCATGTATTTTTGTTTTAAATGAGTGTGTTTACGTGTAATTGCTCCTATTCCAGTACGAGTTTTCCATTTGTACAAGATGTCATATTTTGCTTTTATTCATCTGCGTAGTTGTTGTTTCTTTCTGTGTATGTTTGTGGCTGACTGGTCCTTGAATACTACATTTACTGTTCCACTTTGATATCTGCTTTTTCGTCAGTGGTGCATAGCATAGAAGGCATCTGTTCAAACACGATGTTCGATTAAGGAAATCCTTTCTTATTTTTTACAGTGCATAAATCAAATGAAACGCCAGAAGATATCTGACTGTGATACGATTGTTTTGTTTTTTTCCTTTGTCGAGAATATCGATTGCAGTCCCACCCATTGTTTCCTTTAGAAATGTTGATAAATAGTTTAGTTATATGCTTAAAGGGAATACATCAGGCTTTTCAAAGGGATCTAGGTGTAAGACGTCAAATTGACAAATAATGATATTTTCTATTCTGAAGAGCCTAAACATAATGAATGAGCCTAGAAATTATCCCATATTTGCCGAGAAATTCATTCTGCACAGTAATACGTGCTATCCTAGGTTACGCACCAGGGTTAATTTCAGCATTTTACGTCCGATTACGTCCTAGCTATATGTTGTATTCAAAGTTTAAACCTTAACAATACGGCCCGAACATCATATTTTGAATTGATATAAGTGTTTTATCATGAGTTGAAACATTTTTATAATTTAAGTTATTTCTAGAAAAATCCTGATGTACCCCCTTTAAACCTACACCTATATTTCCTGTTGTTTTTTTTTATTAATCTCTTAAAACTGTTCCAGAATAACAATGAAATGCGGCGTTATTTATGTTATGCTAGACTGTATCCAGTAAAGATATATTAAAAACTTGATTACTTTTTCTGTTGATTACCATATTTCCGCAGGGTTGTATCCCCTGGGGAATCATATCCCATTTAAAATAGTTACTTTGTCTATAACAATTCCATACATTTCACATGTTAATTTTCTCATAGTATATGTTTGCTTACATTTGTACTGTCAGGTTATTCTGTCAGCGCATTGTTTTAAACATTTAAATTTCCTTGTATAATAAAAATATCTTCTTTTAGCAAATTTCCTTGCAGAATTATGGTCATTAGAAGAATAAGCGTTAATTCATTACTTTTAAAGAAGCTATCTCGTCAACAACAGCCAACTTTTAGCCAGTAAAACAAATAAGTGGATGATCTGCGTCCACCATTAAAAAACGACTGTCATAGTCTTACCTTAAATGTGCTGGAAAATTATGTTAAATAACATTTATTTAAACAAGCGAATCAAACAAAAACACGCGCATTTTAAAGTAGCTGTCCCGTCAAAAACAGCCAAATTTTACAACATATTTACACCGTTTCTAAACCGACTGACGACGAAGTATATATATAACTTACATATTTTGAGTATCCAAACTCTATAGACACAATATAAACGGTTTTAACCAGCCAGGCCAAACCCCGAAACTGGAGAGTTGAATTAAGTTACCAACGCATAATTCATGTTATGCTTAATTTTATTCAATCACGGGTATTCTTAAAACACGTTTATAAGCCTATACTTTTAATCGGCACATATAAATTAGTATATGACCTGAACGCCTGGATAGAGTTTTGATCAACGGTTTTGTAATGTACTTTTGTCGTTATTTGGCGGGTTAGTTTCCTTAAAAGGACACACGCCATTCTTGATGCATGGCATGCTATCATACTCCCAATGATGGAATTATACGGGAGATGATCTGAAATAAAATGGGCGAGTATTTTTTAAAGGATCTGACATGAGTACTCATTCATTATCGAATTTATTAAACGAGTTGGCAAAATGATATGCGAGGCCCTTGCCGAGCAAAATTATATAATGCGAGGCCCTTGCCGAGCAAAATTATATAATGCAAGGCTCTTGCTGAGCAAAATTATATAATCCGAGGCCCTTCCCGAGCATTATATCATTTTCGCTAACGAGTTTAATAAATTCAATAATGAATGAGAACGAATGTTAGATTATATTTATCACATAACTCACATATCGACTTTTACTGCATTTTGCCTGTCACTTTAACACGCGAAACCGACATAAAGCGTGGGAATTGAATCATAGTCATTACCGATTTTTTTGACAGCGCATACTAGGCTTATTTGCATACTTATATAACTAGTGTTACATCGAAAATACAGAATGGTGTTATTCCACTCCCACATGTGATAAAACCATTTATTTGTGAAAATGAGTATTCGTATGATCATTGTGTTTTGAAATACAAACTCTACGGTTTTAGTGTTTATTCTTTCAAGCGTCGAATTTTGCGAGAAAAAATCTCTCAAAATTGTCTTTAAAGAATTATGCAAACTTTTAAAAAATCTAACTGACACAAACATGTATGCCCAATGTGTATGGCGTGCTGCGCAATGCAAATCGTCACATTTAAAAGAAAAATATACCCTCCGTATTTATGTTTACATGGTATCGTTCTCCACCAAAGGGACGTAATGATCCTCATAACTGTGGTCAGTTTTCAAGGGTCTGGCCAATGTACAGATGTGTGTATGTGCGCGTGGATGATGAAACCATTGTATGGGTTTTCACGAAATACTAAATGTATCAATATGAATGTTACGTTCTGTTCTATTCCAATATATGATAGCCACATGAATCACAAGTTATATCGCCGTCCTATTTTGGTATTATGATTGCTAAATGTTATGTGTGCATAATGAATAATTCTAACTCGACCTAGGTAAAAAAAAAAAATACAATTTTTTTTTTTAAAAAAAACAACATAAACTGAAGTGTTAAACAGTGCTGGCGTGGCGCAGTCGGTAGCACGGCGGATTTGTAACCGGAGGCTCCGGGTTCAATCCTCCATGGCGCCACTGAGTTTCGTCGGTGTGTTCATGGCCTCTTACCCTTAGCCTCGTCCGTGGGATGGGTACGTAAACCGGGCGGTCCCATGTATTCTCCGAGCACGTTGAAGAACCATAGGAATCTATTCGATAATAAGTGTAGGGCACGGATTCATATTTATCCTTCCCCTCACTCTTGGGCGGCTCTTTACTGTGTTGATGAGCCGTTAAACAACATTCAATGCAATTATCTTTTAAACAGAACGAAATATCTTATACAAGTACGTATAAAAGTGAACAGGAAATGCAGATTTCACAGAATTGCGTTGCGTGTCAAGCAGAAACACGCATTAAAACAAATAAGAAATAAAACTATCACGGAAGGTGATAAATACACTCGATAAATTCTAAGTAAAAAAGGGCCATAATTCTGTAATAAATTAGGACAACCAACAATGGGTGATGTAGAGTATATATATATAGATGGGTATAAGGTCATCAGTTATGTATTTAGTGAAGTTTGGGAAAAGCCCCCACTTCAATTTGCGAAAGCGAATTACAAGCAAGACATGTAGCACCACAAACCGCCTTGAAACGGTCAGTGGCAAAGAAAGCCGCTGGGTGTTACCAGGTTCTAGGTTGCCCCAATCCTCACTCTTACGCTATTGTCACCCCTATAAAACAAGACAGTGTACGTATAGATATCCCCGCCAGATTATATTAGTAAGTTATTTTATCTCGTTGTTGTGATAAGTTGATATATTAACTTAGATATCAACTTATCGTCGAACGTGACTATGTTATCATGCCTGGACTGGACTTATCAGGGCAATGCATACAGTAGCGGATTTGATGGGGTGAAAATGGATACGAACACCATCCCCTCTATCCACCACCACCTGCTGATCGTTGAATTCATACGTAACATCCATACGCATCCGAAACATCCTAGATCCGCATTCGGTTTGTTTGCATCATTTCACCTCGGTGGATTTCTTTCTTGCCGATAACAATGGGGTGTTTCTTTAGCTAATACTTACGATAGGTGGACAAAACTTCCAGTAATTTATTATTTATAAACAGACAAAGACAAAGGCAAAATGTCAGTTCCTGAAGAAAACGCCGGAGAAAGTGTTGTCAACAAGGATGTGGAATCTGAGAAGTTATCAGAACTTGTTTGCCAGCCGTGTAGTGACGAAGGACATCAGCTGCCTGCCGCGGGTTTTTGCGTCGACTGCTGTGAATATTTATGTAGGGAGTGTTACAAGAGTCATTGCATACCCAGACAAATGAAGCTACATGTTCTGCAAGACAATTCGACGATGCCAAGACACAAACCCCAGATCAAAACAACGGACCCAACCATTAACGAATGTCCTCGTCATCAAGGTGAGATAATTAACTTTTTATGTAGGTCACATAACCAAATTGGATGCGGTGTTTGTTTTGCAACTTATCATAAGAAATGTGACAATGTCGGTTATGTAGAAGACGAATATAAACAGTTAGAAAAGACACTAAATGCAATCAGACGTACAGTTGTTCGCATTGCTTGCACAACAAAGCCAAATGTCACAGATATTGAAAGTTGTAGCATACGAGCGATAGAAAGTATCAAAATGTTTAGAACAGAAATTAACACCTTTTTCGACAAACTTGAAAAAGATGCTATAAATGAAGTAAAAAGAGTCAGAGATGACGACCGTAAAAACATGACGTCTGTGGTTACATTCTGTCACGCAGCTAAATATGAAATCCATTCGTGGACCTCGGACCTTGATTCTTTGCATCAAACGAAACAAAACAGAAAGCTGTTCAATGCTATGGACAAAACGAAAGCTCAAATCAAAACGCTTGAGGACAATCTCAATCGGATAAAGAATGACAACAAGATCAATCAGTACACGTTTAACATTGATATCAAATTACAAGAGTTAATGACAACCCTGAAAACACTTGGGAACCTGTCCTTGGTGAATGGACTAACTGATAACATCGAATTCAATACGAAGGAACACAAAGAGAGAAACACAAAGAAAACAAAAGAAGACAACGACACTGGAACAACTCGGATAGAAAAACCAAATGATAGCAACCCATCTCAAATGCAGGTTAATGATAAGCAAAGAAGCACAGATCAAGTCAGAATAGCAACACACATCAGAGATATTAACATCAGCTATTCAACATACAATATAAACTGCCATTGCATCACAGGATCAGCACTGCTAAACGACAACTTACTCATCATTGCCGACTGGGACAACAACAGCGTCAAACTGGTCGACATTAATATCAAACAAAACAATATAATTTTTGAACAACAAATGGCATCCTCTCCATGGGACATAACAAAGATTGACAACAACCTAGTAGCCGTGACACTCCCGTATGAAAATATAATACAGTTTCTGTCTGTAGCCTCACGCTCACTGTCTAAAAGTCGCGAGATGAAGGTCAATGGTCAATGTTGTGGTATACTACATAGTGACGGAGCACTGATAGTGACGTTTAAGAACCCAGGGCACGTAAGAATACTCAGCATGAGCGGCACCATTTTGAGGAGTCTGATAAATGATGCCAGAGGTGCCCAGTTGTTTGTTATGCCGCAGTATGTAGCCGTTAGCCCAGACAAGAGCGCCATTTACGTTTCTGATTACAGCAAGAACACGGTGACCTGTGTGACAATGGACGGCATCGTGAAGGCAGTGTACAAGGACCATAACCTGAAAGGACCTGCAGGTATGGCTATAGACAATACAGGGTCGGTGTATGTCTGCGGCGTTACCTCCTATAACATCCACCAGATTACATCCGAGTGTACCAAGGTACAGATACTTCTGGGACAGGAACATTTAATTTCGTGTCCATACTCGCTCACTTACTGTGATAGAAAGGACAAACTATACGTTGGAATGTATAGCAGCAGTGAACTTAAAGTGTTTAAGATTGAATGAATATACTGAAATCTTTCAGCGATTCTTATGAACATGAAACATATTTGTTTACGGTTTCGGTTATTTTTAGTAATGGTGGCCATCTTGGATATTGCGTTGAACCTAATCGAACTTGAAAGTCATTCATCAAAAGATCGTTGATTTGAAGATTTGGTCGGAAAAAACAAGCGGTTTGGGCGGTTTATGAACTCTGTGAAGCAAATGTTAATGTAGTTGTATTGATATACTTGAAATAGACTATATTAATCAATGTATGACTATTCATGTATCACTGTACACCGGGATGTGCATGCTCTATGCTTTGTGATATAAATAAGTTACTTCTTGGAATATAATCATAGTATCAACACCTTGTGTTTTTGTCATTTTTATATCTGAGTTGAGAAACTCCACATAACAGTATGCTTCAAAATACAATAGTTAACGAACAGACGACATCAGACGAAGACCGCTAATAATTACACAGTATAATCAGCAATCGTAAAGTCGGATATAGTTTCAAATCGGTTTCTATTTTGACGGTTTTAAATAGGAACCATTTTGTAACTTTAACCAACTTGCCAGTTATACGGTATGGTAATAGCTCTCTATTGATTAGTATCCAGCAGACAGAACCCAGACTTGGTGCACTACAATTCTGGATACATCCGGAGGTGTTTCTAATTGTGTATTTTTATATAGCTTTACACAACATTTAAGTATATGGTTTGCTAATTACTTAGATGTGGGCTTTATTTGTTAGAGATTTCCTTTTGATGGAATAAAAACTTATCCAAGACCTTATTGAAACAAGGCTTTAAATTAAAGTTTGATGAAATTCAGAGGCTGTTTACTAAAGGTATTCAAACATTAAACAAACTGAAATCCTCTAACTTTGAACTATTCAATGCCAAAATCTCCATAATGCCTCCATAAATTTTGCTCTGTCAAACGTATCGAAGATCTCATTGAAACAAAATGTAAATAAAATTTAATGGGAATTATAAAGGGACACTGTCCGTAAGTAAGGCATATATTGAGGCAGAGCATCAGCATACAACTGTCTCATTTTTATTCAGTGACATGTGTACATGAAAACGTGAGCATAGACCCAAATAAATCTAGTAAAACAATTGTGAATTTGAAAAAAAGAAGAAAAAAAGTTTTATTTATTGTATGTAAACATTGCTCAGACGCTCTATTAATATTTCTGTTGCTCATGTGACATCCATCAGCGCATTAGATATTGATCATATTATATCTTGAGATAGATCATTTACCTGTCTAGCTCAACTGGTTAATTAAGCGCGTGTCTATTACTGTAACCCGCGTGTGTAATTAGCTCTACTGGCCGAATGCCAGCAGAACTTATCCGTCGTCCGTTAACTTTTGCCTTGTGAACACTCTAGGACCTTCATTATTAATCGGATCAGCCAGATCGGATTAATTCCACCGGAGTTATGGCCCTTGTTTTGCTGAAAAAATGCCATATAAAGCCTTGTGAACACTCTAGCACCTTCATTTATTATTCGATCTTTACCAAACTTGCACAGATTGGTAATATCAATGAAAACTCGGTCAAGTTCGAAAACCAGCCAAATCGGATCAGTAACACCGGAATTATGGCCCTTGTTTTTCTGAAAAATGCTATGTTCTGCCTTGTGAACACTATAGGGCCTTCAATATTAATCGGATCTTTAAGAAACTTTGCCAGTGTCTTTATATCAATGAAAGCTCGGATAAATTCGAAAAAGGAGTTTTGGCCCTTGTTTTGCTGAAATATGCCATATTAAACCTTGTGAACACTCTAGCACCTTCATTTATTATTTGATCTTTACCAAACTTGCAAATTTGTAATATCAATGAAAACTCGGACAAGTTCGAAAACCAGCTAGATCGGACCATTAACAGCGGAGTTATTGCCCTTGATTTAGCTAAAATGCTATGTTTGCCTCGTTAAGACGATAGGGCTTTCATCTTTCATCCGAATTTTACCAAACTTTACCAGATTGTTTATATAAATGAAAGCTCTGACAAGTTCCAAAACCACAGTTCCCTCGTTAAGATGAAAGGGCCTTCATTTTTCATGCGGTCTTTACGAAACTTTACCAGATTGTTTATATCAATGAAAGCTACGGACAAATTCGAAAATCAGCCAGATCGGACCAGTAACAGTGGAGTTATGGCCCTTGATTTAGTTAAAAATTCTATATTTTGCCTCGTTAATTCGGTAGGCATTCATCTTTCATCCGATCTTTACCACACTTTACAAGATTGTTTATATCAATCACAGCTCGGACAAATTCGAAAAACAGCCAGACCGGACCAGTAACAGCGGAGTTATTGCCTTTGATTTAGTTAAACATTCTATATTTTGCCTCGTTAAAACGACAGGGCCTTCATTTACCATTCGATCTTTACGAAACTTTACCAGATTGTTAATATCAATGGCAGCTCGGAGTTATGGCCATTGATTAGCTAAAAATCCTATGTTTTACCTTGTTAAGACGATAGGGCCTTCATCTTTCATCCGATCTTTACAAAACATTACCACATTGTTTATATCAATGACAGCTCGAACAAGTTCGAAAACCAGCCAAATCGGACCAGTAACAGCGGAGTTATGGTCCTTGATTTAGTTAAAAATGCTATATGTTGCCTCGTTAAGACGATAGGGCCTTCATCTTTCATGTGATCTTTACGAAACTTTACCAGATTGTTTATATCAATGAAAGCTCGGACAAGTTCGAAAACCAGCCAGATCGGCCCAGTAACAGCGGAGTTATGGCCCTTGATTTAGTTAAAAATGCTATAGTTTGCCTCGTTAAGATGATAGGGCCTTCATTTTTCACGTGATCTTTACGCAACTTTAACAGATTGTTAATATCAATGACAGCTCGGACAAGTTCTGAAATATGCTATATCTTGGCCTCATGAAGACGAAAGGGCCTTCATTTGGCCGGATTTCATTTGAAACTTTGCAGGGATGATCAGTACCAAGCCTAGTTTTACATAGTCACCGTATTCCAGTTGAATGATTTTGGTGGAGTTATAGCCCTTCAAAGGTTTTAATACACACACTTTGTTCTGACTAGTTCTCCTGAACCCTGGCAGGATTAAACGAAACATTTTAGGGATGATCAATTCCATCTCTAGTTGTGCAAATCATCGCCGTGTTCCGGTTGAATGATGTTTGGCCGAGTTATGGCATTTTAAAGGTTTTAATACACTAACTTTGTTCCGACTAGTTTTCCTGAACCCCTGGCCAGATTTCAATGAAAATTTGTAGGGATTATCAGCACCAAGCCTAGTTGTGCATGTCGTCGTCGCGTTCCGTTTTACAGATATTTGGCAGAGTTATGGCCCTTTAAAGGATTTTTGATACCACAATATTTTTCCGGGCTAGTTTTCCTGAACCCCTGGCTGGATATAGACAAAACTTGATAAGGATGATCAGTATCAAGCCTAGTTATGTTTATCATCGCCATATTTAGTTGAATGATTTTTGGCAGAGTAATGCCCTTTAAATATTTTAATACACAAACTGTGTCCAGATTAGTCTCTTCTGAACTCTTTGCCAGATTTCAGCGAATCTTGGCGGGGACGATCAGTACTAAGCTAGTTGCACCTGTCATTGCCATGTTCTGGTTGAATGAATTTTGGCAGAGTTATGAGCCCTTAAAGGTTTTAATACACTAACTTTGTCTGGACTAGTTCTCCTTAACCTCTGGCTGGATTTCAACGAAACTTTGCAGGGATGATCAGAACCAAGCCTTGTTGCGTATATCATTACCATGTCCGGTTGAATGATTTTTGAAAGACTTATGGTCCCTTATAAACTTTATCTTGAGCCAGTAGAGCGTCCACATACCATCTTGGGCCTCTTGTTTTAGTGTAGGTTTGGAGCAGTACTTTATTTTGTACCTCTATCGAATTATGTCAAAACATCTTGTTTATATTGAGTAAATATTCAATAACGGTAGCTGTGGAATGACTATCAACGTAATTATGTTGTGTTTTATAAAGTTACGGACATTGTCTCTTTAAGTAATGTGGAACAAGAGGCCCAAGAGGGCCTTATCGCTCTACTTGCTATATGGAATCTGTGATGGGGAACACGACAACAACATGCGCAACTAGGCTTGGTACTGATCATTCCTGCCAAGTTTCACTGAAATCCAGCCAGGAGTTCAGGAAAAATTGTCTGGATAAAGTTTGTGTATATTAGGCCATAACTCATTCAACCAGAACACAGCGATGATAGGCGCAACTAGGCTTGGTACGCCTCATCCCTGCCAAAATTCGTTCAAATTCGGCCAGACGTTCAGAAAAGACTAATCTGGATAAAGTTCGTGTATCAGAACCTTTAGAGGGCTATAATTCCGCAAATATCATTCAACCGGAACACGGCGATGACATAAACAACTAGGCCTGGTACTGATCTTCCCTGCAGTTTCACAGAAATTCGGTCAGGGGTTCAGGAGAACGTACACAATTTGTGTATTAAAACCTTTAAAGGGCCATAACTCAGCCAAAAATACGTCAACCGGAATACGGCGATAACATAAATAACAAGGCTAAGTACTGATCATCCCTGCAAAGTTTCATTGAAATCCAGCAAAGGGTTCAAGAGAAATAGTCCAGATAAGGTTTGTGTAGTAAAACCTTTAAAGGGCCATAACTCAGCCAAAAATCATTCAAGCGGAACATAGTGATGATATACACCACTAGGCCTGGTACTGATCATCCCTGCAAAGTTTTGTTGAAATCCGGCCAGAGGATCAGGAAAAAAATCCGGACAAAGTGTGTGTATTAAAACCTTTAAAGGGCCATAATTTTGCCAAGATCATTCAACTGGAACACGGTGACGATATACATAACTAGATTTGGTACTGATCATCCCAGCAAAGTTTCATTAAAATCTGGTCAAATGAAGCCCTAAATCTGGTGCTAAAACTCGTGCTAGCTTTGATTGATATTAACAATCTGTGCAAGTTTGGTAAAGATCAAGTAATAAATGAAGGTGCTAGAGTGTTCACAAGGCAGAAAATAGCATTTTCCAGAAAAATACAAGGGCCATGACTCCGGTGTTACTGATCCGCCTTGGCTGGTTTTAGAATTTGTCCGAGCTTTCATTGATATACACTGGCAAAGTTTCGTAAGATCCGATTAATAATGAAGGCCTTGTGTTCACAAGGCAAAAGTTAACGGACGATGTACGTACAGACAACGGGCAACACACCATTGGCCAGTAGAGCTAAAAATGACATAATCAAGGGCAATAATAATAGCATCAAATTCATACAAGATCTCATTAAAACAAATCACTGCAGCGTGGCCTAGTGGTAAAGCTTCTGCCTCGCAATCGCATGCGGGAGGTCGTGGGTTCAATCCCAGCCAGGTCATACCAAATACTTTATGACTAGAAGGGAGTTCCACGGATCACTTGTGTCGCCTGCCACGTGCAAATGAAAAGGGGCATAGCTCTGCCAAAATGAAAGTCAGAGTTATAGGACATGTGCAACGACATTCCTTTGGTTGAGATGAAGATGTGCGTGAAGTTTCATGAACATAGGTCAAATACTTTTCAAGTTATGGCCAGGTATGAGCTTGGTTAGGTTGCAGGTTAAAAGTTTATGTAAAGGGGCATAACTCTGGTAACAATATTCCTTGTGGTAAGATGAATATGTGTGAATTTCCATGAACATAGGTCAAATACTTCTTAAGTTATGGCCAGTTATGAGCTTGGTTAGGTTGCAGGTTAAAGTTTTATGAAAGGGGACATATCTCTGCCAAAATGAAAGTTGAGTTATTGGAAATGTGTAACAACATTCCTTGGGTTAAGATGAAGCTGTGTGTAAAGTTGAAGATGTGTCCCAAGTGTCATGAACATAGGTCAAATACTTTTTCAAGTTATGGCCAAGGTGAGGTTGCAGGTTAATGGACTACGGACGATGACGAACAAAGTGATCCCTAAGTGTATGCCATGCTACACAGGCGACACAAAAATGGTACTAGTGGCTCCCTTGCTTGATGTTCAGCAAATAAAAGGTAGTTCTATTACTGGTCAGCCCGATGCCAGTATATTGTGACTAGGTGGGATATCATGCCTATAGCATGGTATTTCAGTGTGACAGCACTATAAAGTTGAGCATTGAGCTCACTGCTACAAGAAGACAGAGTCATGATATGAAGATTGTTAAAATTGACATTAAACCCCAGACATACATAAATTAACAAGACGCCCAAGAGGGACGCTCTACTGGCTTATATGGCTCTTATAACATCAATGAAGCAAATGACTGCCATTTACGTTTTTTCGAAAGTTTCGGGCAAAAAACTGCTTTTTAACTAAATCAAGGGCCATAACTAAAGAATCTGGTAAAGTTTGGTAAATATCAGATGAGAAATGAAGGCCCTACCGTATTAACGAGGCAAAATACAGCGTTTTTAACTAAAGCAAGAGCCATAATTCCTCTGTTACTTGTCTGACTGGTCCAACATAGAGCTAAAAAAAAAAAAAATATGAAAAAAATAATAACAATATAAAAAAAGAAAGTCATAAAATCTGGTAAAGGATGCAAAATGAAGGCCCTATCGTACGACGAGGCAAATTATAGCATTTTTAACAAAATCAAGGGCCATCACTCCGCTGTTACTAGTCCAATCTGGCTGGTTTACGAACTTGTCCGAGCTTTCATTGATAGTAACAATCTGGTAAAGTTTGGTAAAGATCGAGTGAAAGATGAAGGCCCTATCATCTTAACGAGACAAAATTTAGCATTTTTAACTAAATCAAGGGCCACAACTCCGCCGATACTGGTCCGATCTGGCTGGTTTTTGAACTTGTCCGAGCTTTCATTGATATTAACAATCTGTTAAAGTTTGGTAAAGATCGGCAGAAAAATGAAGGCCCTATCGTCTTAACAGACGGACGACGGACAACTCGCCATCCCATAAGCTCTTGCCAGCAGAGCTAAAAACTAGAAGGGTGATCCACGGAACACTTGTGTCACCTGCCGTGTGCTTGATTCAGCTTAGTTAGCTGGCAGGTTAAAGTTTTATAAAAAGGGGCATAACTTCGCCAAAATGAAGGTCAGAGTTGTTGGACATGTGCAACAGCATTCTTTGGGTTTAGATGAAGATGTGTGAACATAGGTCAAATACTTTTCAAGTTATGGCCAAAGTTAGGTTGCAGGTTAAAGGGACGATCGATGACGGATAACGGACAAAGTGATCCCTAAGTGACTACCATGCTACACAGGCAACACAAAAATGGTACTAATGGCTTCCTTGCTTGACGTTAAGCATATAAAGGGTAGTTCCATTATATTGTGATGGGGTGGGGTGATCATGTCACGTATCTATGGCATAATATTCCAGTGTAGCAGCACGATAAAGTTGAGCATTGAGCTCACTGCTACAAGTAGACAAAGTCATGATATGACTGAAAGATTGTTAAAGGTGACGTTAAACCCCATACATACATTAAAACAAATCAAACTTGAATAAAATCTGAAAATATTTTGATTTACTAGCCAGTAAAATAGATGGATGTCAGACACTGAAACCTCTGGCCTTTGGGCCGAGCTAAAAAAACACACTTGCAAACAGGAGGATTGAGCTAAAACAGAAGCTGGCTTAGGGTGCTAGTATAGAGTAACAAGATGTTGGCTTATAAAAGTTTTTATTTTCTCATTTGACCATCAGTAATTATGCATGTAAGCATACAAACAATCAGTCATATTTTTCGACATAGATAACAAAATAAGATATCTAGACAAAGAATATGCTTTTGTTGAAATTTAGAACACATTTGTATTGAATGAAGTACAGATGTATGAATTGTTTGGATGGTGTAAGACTATAGATGATGGTCAATTTTAGTGACGGAGGCAGACCATCCACTTATTCTAAGGCAGAAGTTGAGAACCAGTACTGTATACCTACCGCCATCTGTAAGAATGGACACTTTCTCAGGCTCCCAGTAGATATACATGTATGAAGAAGAAAAACACATGTAAACAAATGGTCACTGAAGTAACTTATCCAGCATGTGTCGTTTTTCCAGAATAGTTAAAGGTTCATCAAGTGCGCAACGTAAATAAATAAAATAACAAGTAGATTTCAAAATCACAAACTCAAGATTTTGGGGCCTGCATTTAGTGTTAAACAATGAACCATCGCTGTATTCACACACATATTTTTGTTAAAAATACCCCGCTTTCTACTGTCATTCACAGCACAAAAAGAATATCTAAGAAATGTATTAAATTTTGTAGTCAATGCCTTATTCTGTTAAATCAATCCAAATCTGAAAATGTATCCATAATCTGTCAGGCAACTGTATTAAGCACTTGCCAATATGACTATATTCGAAAACTGACAGTATACTTATAAGTTAATAAGGTCAGGTCCTGTCTTATTAGTTATCTTACGATAATTCTGAGCGTATGTCAAAATGAACTTTCTTCTAACCTATCAAAGTAAAGCATTTCAATATATTGAATGTAATAGCAGACCATTCAAAAGCATACAGAAATAATTTATATTTTGATTTTAATGCAATTGTTAAGAAACGCAAAGAATTTAACTTTTTGATTTATGATCAAAATTATCATATAAAGATGATGTTTAATAAGACAGGCCCCAGGTTATTAAGATAAGTTTCCATAGAAAGGGACTGGGAGAGGGAATACACTAGGTTTTTAGAGCTGCTCCCATGAAGAGAACCATATGCATACTGATAGACCACACTCAACAAACACTGGCACAACCATCCAAAAAAAAGTGATGCTAGTTGTTTCCTGAGCCTGCGCAGTAGACACTCTCGCATATTAAATCGACAAACCAAGGGCCCCCAGGAGCCACAGGCTTCCTTTGACCTCGGACCAATAAATTACAGAGCTGCTTAAGTAGTCTTTTTATAATTATTTGTAGATTTCAGTTTCATTATCTTGACAAAGTTATGACCTGAATTTTTCTGATATAAATGTGGTGGGTGAGGGGTGATTACACTCTCACATGAGTTGGTATTGCAATTACATATTCTCTTTGCATCATCAATTTATGTAAAACAGATCCTAGGAATAATTCCACTGTCAGTACTATGCCTTCATGGCCTTTTGTTGCAGTTGTTGAAACTGTGTTTGTAATTTCTGTAGCAGTTCCTTCTGTGATTCCTGTTTCTTGTCAAGGTCCTTTATTAATCCATCATGACGTTTTCTGAAAGAAACAAATGAATCACTTGTAAATTATATACTATTCTAATACTGTACACCTGTTTAATATGTCTGTTTGTTTGTTTGAATGGTTTTACGTTATTTAGGCAATAACAGTAGATTTTTTGTGGTAGACCTCATATTTCCTGGGTATAACCAATTCTGTAAACCTCGTGCCATCTGTAAGAATTGACACTTTCTCGCTTGACAAGTTGAACTCCCAGTGGAATTCGAAACCGCTGTTTAATAATAATATGTCACTCTGAATGCATGCCCTCAGTGCACTAGATATGGTGGACTTTGAATCCCCATATCACAGGTTAATGCCTGACCCGCACCGCTGTGTTTCATCAGTGTGTCCTTGGACACGATACTTCGTCTTTAGCCGTGTCTGTCAGATGGTAACGTACATGTAAACAGGTTGGTCCCCTGTATAAGAATCTATCCTTCAAGCATGTTAAAGAAACATAGTAATTATAAGTCCTGGATTCCTACAGGTGTCTATTTCAGCTCTCCCTGGGAGGACTCACAATGATGATATGTTACCAACAGTTCTGGTTAACACAGGTTCAGGGCTATTTATATGAAAATTAGCTTTTGTAAATGGTCATATTATTTTTGTGGTTTCTCAAGGCCTAAAGTAAAGTGGCTTGGGATGAAAATAGGTAAACGATGGTCGCATGGAGGGAAAGTCGCTTTATTGTTTAGCCATCCTTGTTAAAGTGGTAGCACAAGCATAGAGAAAATGACGTTTTTTTCCTCATAAATAATCATAAAACTTGTAGGGATTGCAATTTTGTAAAACCTAAATGCATGCATCTAAACAACTGTCACAGTTTAGTAGAGTTTAGTAAAGATCAGTTTAGTAGAGTTTAGTAAAGATCAGTTTAGTAGAGTTTAGTAAAGATCAGTTTAGTAGAGTTTAGTAAAGATCAATTGTGAGATAAAGGTGTTTACAAGGCATAACTTAGAATAACTGGTTAAAACAAGGGCCATAACTACATGTATGTTTTTGGATCTTGCCCGAGCTGAAATCATTACTATAAAAACCCTGATAAAATTTGGTAAGAATCAATTTCAAAACGAATGTGCTAAAGTTTCAACAACAAAACGGTAACGGATGGACTATGGAGCCATCACCTCAGCTTGTCAGCTATTAAAAACATTTTTTGACTGGGTACCTTCGCTTTTTTCTTGTTCACAAAAGTTTACTACATTTGGTTCTGAAGAATTCTACTTACAATTCTGCATTAATATAATCTATTCTTTTCTGCACAGTTTGCTTGGCTTCATCTATATGCTGTTTGACCAGTACTGGACCAATCATTTTGTACACGTTCGATGTAGCCTCAACACGGTCTAGTTCCTGAAACACAGCATTGACTTATACAGTAAGATTCATTTTTACAAGGTCAGTTCTGACGGTCCTTGAATTAAGTGTAACAGTAGTATACAACTATCTACTTCTGTTGAGGACAAAAGTTAAACCTATCTATCTCCAAGGGAACGACTAGTAACCCACAGCAGTGAACTATGGACCGAGATGAAGGCAGAAGTCATTCCCACCGATAAGTAGGTTTAACCATTGACTGAAACAGATGTAGATAGTTGTTTTACTATACTGAATCATAGAAAAAAGTAAGAAACAGTGTCAAGATAAGTCATTAATTTTCATTATATTTTTTTAATATTTTCTTTATCAAAATTAATAAACTTTCAGTTTTTTTTTTCATAATTTTGGGAACATGAACCGTACCCCTGGAA
The DNA here is from genome assembly GCA_037043455.1 of Cyrtodaria siliqua. Classification (NCBI taxonomy): domain Eukaryota; kingdom Metazoa; phylum Mollusca; class Bivalvia; order Adapedonta; family Hiatellidae; genus Cyrtodaria; species Cyrtodaria siliqua. The sequence goes on along the minus strand of JAWPHD010015022.1, from coordinate 23,732 downwards.
TTGGGAATTTTAGCGTGATTTTTTATGAAATTGGGAATTTTAGCGCGATTTTTTAATAAAATTCGGAAAAATATAAAGTAAAGCATTCCTTTCATAATTATATCTTTTAATACTGTTTTTTGTACACCAAGATAAACAGAAGCATTTATTTAAGCTTTTGAGCCCCAATCATTGGATTTTTAAATTGGGAATTTTTTCCTCAAAATTGGGAAAAAAAGATGTTTTGCCATTGGGAATATGACCGAATAACGGCTATAAAAACGGCCAAAAAAAAGCCCTGTAAATAAAACATACAGTAAAAAATTAAAAAATACAACAACATGGAAATTCCACAAAAACAAAATGCTATTTCAGTATTAAAGGCTTAACCTGCAGGGCTTTTTTACCTTATATAACAAGCCTGTAAAGAGCCTCTTCCCAACAGAGAATTGGACTGTTTTTTCCCAACTGTGGCAGAAATATTTCCCAATCGGAAAAGAGCAGTCTCTCAGAATTTGAGAAAAAGCATGAATTCAGCAGTGTATTTTTGTCTGCTAAGTAAATTCCGACTTGGAAAAGTTAATAATTATGGTAAATAATGGATGACAATATAAATAAAGTATATTAATGTCATATTTACTTAATTTATGAAACCTTGTATTTTTCCCAAAATGAGAAATAAGCGCGTTCTTTTTACCCAAAATGGACAGGCCTGGGCCTCTTCCCAATTTTGTGGAAAAAAGCCCTGACCTGAAAAAGGAGTAACAAAAGGTTTTTTGCTACAAAAAATACCTTAAAATCTTATGTGGTAACTTTATTTTTACTTGAAGGGTGTTCCATGGAACACTTGTGTCGCCAGCCGTGTGCTTATTCTACTTTAAAGTTTAAAGACAAAGAGTGCAATCCTTCAAAAATTATTAAGCAGTTTTTTTTAATTGTTAAAGTTTGATGAAGAGGGGCATGACACTGCCAAAATAAAAGTCAAGAGTTATTGGTGTTACAACATTCCTTTGCGGTAAGATGAAGATATTTGTGAAGTTTCATGAACATTGGTCAAATACTTTTCAAGTTATGGCCAGTTACGAGTTTCATTAGGTTGAAGGTTAAAGTTTAATAAAAAAGGTTGGCATAACTCTGGCTGGACATGTGTAACGACATTTCTTGAGGTAAGATGAAGATTGCGTTCGAAGTTTCATCAACATAGGTCTAAAAAGGTCAAGTTATGGACAAGGTACACAACATTACTGGCTAGAGATCCTGCAACACGATTACAATATATAGTAGTGATCTTGCATGATATAAAAACGTTCGTTACAATATATAATATAAAGACTTAAAATTTTAAAGGACAATAACTCCGACAACTTGTATCAGAGTTCTCTGCCCTTGCTTCCTACACTTACTAATGATCTTGCAACATGATTACATATAGAAGTGATTTTGCACAGTATTAAAGAAATGTTACAATATATCATATAAAGACTTGAAATCTTAAAGGACAATAACTCCTGCTACTTGGATCAGAGTTATCTGCCCTTGCTAAGGATCATGCACAGCAATTTTGGTGTATGTAGTTGTATCGGTTTTTTACGAGTAGTTGACACAACATTTTCTATATATATATATCAATATTTGACTTAAAACAATAAAGGGCAATAACTCCTGTAATGTTTATCCAATTTATCTGCACCTGCTTCCTACACATCACTTGGTAGTGATCATGCATAACAATGTTGGTGTAGCTAGGTATAACAGTTTTTGAGGAGTAGGCGACACAACATTTTATATATATAAATACTTGACTTAACAACAATAAAGAGTGACAACTCCTGTAATGTTTATCTGATTTATATTCCCTTGCTTCCTATACTTCATTACTTGGTTCATGCATAGCAATTTTACTGGTCCTTTGGGATCATCAACCCCTTTCTTTGTGGCTTCAGAGTAGAATATTGCTAAGCCGGTGCTAGGAGGTGTGACTGGTTTTGCACTTTACATTTCCTCTCATGAACAGACTCAATGAAACCGAGTCTGCTACTTTTATCTCTTGTTTGTGTTTGTTCCTTCTAAGGGATCTCCTTTTCTGTATTTATGACCTTCACACTAGCATTTGTTTAGTGCTGTGTGGCGGCCGTAAAAAGTCGCCCTGACTACAAATCAGTAGTGTTATTACTTACTGCTCCTTTGGGATCATCAAGCCCGATCTTTGTGGCTTTAAAGTAAAGTGAAAGGTGTTGTACTTTATACTTTACCATACCACTCATGACCAGACTCAATAAAACCGAGTCTGCTACTTTTATCTCTTGTTTGTGTTTGTTGCTTCCAAAGGACCCCCTTTTCAGTATTTATTGGTGTACGTAGCTATAACAGTTTTTGAGGAGTAGGCTTCACAAAAAAGTGTGACTGAATGACGATGGACAAAGTGATTTCTAGTGTCTGCCATGCTAAGCAGGTGACACAAAAATATTCACACGCTGCAAGTTATGCAATAAAAGATTTAACTTCAATACCTCTTTCACTAATGTATTTTCATTCAGCTGACCATCTAACTGCTGTCTGCCTTTCACATACTTCTGATGATCTGTAAGAAAATAGCACTTTAATGTGTATGCCTTACACCTGCTTACAATACAATTTGAAGTGTTAAGTTTTTTTTCAGTATTCTACCTCACATTTAAATACATTAGGCCAAACAAAAAAATAGGTGTGTTTCCTATTGCATGCTCTAAAAAAATAGGGGCGGTAGGTAGGCATTTCCTTTTTTTTTTTTGGAGCAAGATATTGTGAGATTCTACATGTAATTATCTCATAAAAACCATACAAGTTGATGAGCTGAAAGTTGCTCTGTGCTGTCAGTTTACCTCGATTTATTGTGATAAAAAGTTTTAGGGTCGGCCCCTTAAAAATAGGGTCGGTCAGGCCACTGGAAACACAGGTATTTTTTTGTTTGGCCTTATTGGTGCAATATTATATCAACAACTAATCAAATAATTATTAATAATGATTTGTAAATATGAAATTATGTAGAAAAACTAATGGGATGACACAAGTCAAATTAAAGTGTTTTGAAAGCCGATAAGTCTGTCTTATAAAACACGATATAATAGCACAAAAAAAGTTTTTTCTTGTCACTATGTCAATTGTCTAACATTTTCATTGCCATCAAAGTTGTGATAAACCATGCACCAGGACAGTATTCAAATTGTATTGTTGTTTTAATGTTGTATAACTAATTTTAAAACCCAGTATTCAGTTGTATCATGTAATCGCTTTAAGTCAATTGTCTTCCCAGATGTAATAAAGCAATTTCTTTTACTCATTTAGGAAAAGTTTCAGTACCAATACAATTGGGAATTTTCACTATAGATCGAACGAAAGCTTAAATTGCTTTAATGTATGCTTAAATTCTTTTTCAACACATTACCATGTATATATACAGTAAAGCAATCAATATTTGCTGAATTTGCTACGCTATTTGATGATATTTATTCGCCAATTCAATTTTCCTTTCACCTATCATCCTATGTCGAACTTGTAATGCTTAGTGCGAGCCAGGGCAAGTACTTTACTGTGTTTATCAGGCTGTCTTTGAAACGTTTGAGCACAAATGGTTGGTACAGTTTACAGATTTCTGACATGTTTATTTCAAAATATGCATAACATTAGTGTAAATGAATGATGCGAAATGTTGAAAAAGGAGTGAATTGGTTTGTTTTTCTAGATATGGGACAGGAGACTTGTGACTGATCTCCAGAAATATATTGTTTGGCATTGTGTTCAATGAGCTTAATTTCACAGGTCTGACACCGTTTGATTATGATATACTTGCAAATTTCAAGTTTTCACATGTTTTGACGACATGTGTTTTCGCGACTTAAACATGCTGCCAGGTTTTAGCGCAGTTTTCCCATAGACAATTATACCACTCACCATTCAATATATGTGTACATAGTTGCAATTAAATTGTATTCAAATACCGCTATACCTTTCTGTAACGCTTGAAATTTTTCAAGTTCTGTCGTCAACTTTTTCTGTATTTCGGACTCCATTTTGTTGCTGATTTGTTGCTGTTATGAAACAAACAATTCAATTGGTTAGAATAAAATATTTGAACCAATCCACGAATAGTAAACAAACAAGGATCTTACCGGCGGCGCTGTAGTAAAATGTTACTCCTTGCGTAATACTTTAAAGTAGCTATTTATTTATTTATTAATTCATTGAAGGAGCGCCAACAAACCGTATTGGAAAATGAGTTTTTCAGTTATGCGTTATGTTCGTCAGAGCCTTAAACAGGTTTGTTTAGTTGCAAGCTCGGATATGTTGAAAAAGTGTGAGCCCGGTGTCTTAATAAAATAATTCTCATTGAATATGACCCACCAGCACTCAGAACTTGGCCGACCATAAACAATTGTTTGTTTGCTGTTTCCCTACCTAGCCCCGAAAAAAAGGTCCCTAACCAAAACATTTTATAGCAATTATTGTTTGTGAACATTAGTTACTATTCCCGACACAGTCTAACTATATAGTTTTATCCTTGTTTGTCCGTCGTCTGACTTTAATATAGCCTACATTATCTGACATGATTATGTAGCATGAACCAGGGACTGTAGATAGACGGGGATGTGCAACGCGCTTTATAACAGTCAAAAATATAGATTTTTCATTGCCGTAGGTATTCGCGAAAGGGATCAATTATAGGCGATAAGGCCAAATAAAATTATACCTGTGTTTACTGTAACATTGCTGAAAAAAATAGGGTAGGTAGGTAGGCATTTTATTTTATTTTTTTATCTTATTTTTTGGCGAGGTTAATTTAAGGTGGCGATGAGCTTTGATGAATGGGAAAATGTGGTATTTTAAAAACTACAATAGATAACAATATGAAATTGTGTCTGTGTTATTGTTTCCCAAAAGGCATGGCAACAACTGGATCTTTTCCCAATCACTTGCAATTATTGCAAAGGGGTAAAACAGTTTAATTTATTTTTCGCAAGTCCTGAAGAGGGTCAGTTCCAACAGCAGGACAATGAGCACATGAGTTGGGCGTGATCGCGTGAACATAATTATTTAAAAAAATATATATATATATTTATTTTTTTTCAAATTTTTTTTCAAATTTTTTTTTCAATAAAAAAAAAAAGAGTCGGGGGTGTTTTCAGAGGGTCGGTCGGGTTACAGTAAACTCAGGTATAATGTTATTTGGCCTAAGTGACATATACAGCCGGTCTTGTCTTACAATTACAAATATAATCAATCTACGTCTGTGTACTGATGATAAAAAGAGCATAACAAATCAATGTGTTACTATAATATTTTTTAAATAAAACATTTAATAGAATTACGCGGGTTTTTTTTGTGTTCTTTTTACAAATCCAACTGAACATAATCTATTTCTAATGTGTTTAGTTTCACAAATGCATAAAATAAATAAAACTGAAAATAAAAATATAACACAACTAGTGTATATATATTGATGAGAGCATGCCATGGGTAGCCAGTATTTGTAATTTCTGGCCTCTTGGATCTAAACAAACATCCTGCTTAGGACAGTCAATTAGCCACAGGGTACCGCATTATTAATTGGAGCAATCTTTTATTTCTTTTGATCGCAATAAACAACCTGCCATAAACACATTAGCGACTCTTCAATTAATTGGTGTTGTTTTTTTCTAAATGCAAACATATTACCATTTATACATTCTCTTGTAGTATTTCATTACAATATTATAAGCAAGTGGAAGAATTACAACAAAAATACGATGATGTTACAGATCATATAATTATTTACAGGGCCCGTATTACTATGTTCAGTATTCTGATGTGTCTTTTAAAGAAACTAACCGCCAAATAATGGCACAAATTACACTACAAAACCGTTTATCAAAACTCTATCCAGGTGTTCAGGTCATAGTATAATGTATGTGTGTTGATTAAAAGTATAGTTTTTTCAGCGTCTTAAGCTCTACTGGCCAAGGGTCAGCAGAGCTTATGGGATGGCGAGTTGTCCGTCGTTCGTCCGTCTGTTAACTTTTACCTCGTTAAGACGATAGGGCCTTCATTTTTCATCCGATCTTTACCAAACTTTAACAGATTGTTAATAATAATATCAATGAAAGCTCGGACAAGTTCGAAAACCAGCCAGATAGGACAAATAACAGGGGAGTTATGGCCCTTTATATAGTTAAAAATGCTATAGGAAAAGTTCGAAAACCAGCCGGATCGGACCAGTAACAGCGGAGTTATGGGCCTTCATTTAGTTTAAAATGCTATATTTTGCCTCGTTAAGATGATAGGGCCTTCATTTTTCATCCGATCTTTACCAAACTTTACCAGATTGTCAATATTAATGAAAGCTCAGACAAGTTAGAAGACCAGCCAAAAATACTATATTGTATTTTCCTTTGTTAAATCTGTAGTTACTTCATTTTTTATCTGATCTTTAACATATTTGTTAAGAATGTTAATAGAAACGGTGTACATATGTTTTAAAATGTGACTGTTGTTGGCGGGATAGCTACTTAACTTAGTTTACACTTAATCAGATATATCTCTCTGTCAGTCAACTGCTTAAAGTTATTCATGATATTCTCCTTTTGAAAATAAACAAAACTAGAACTAATTTGATGGCGCACCATAGCAAATACTCATGTTTTCTTCACACAGGTAAATTCTCTTTAACCCTGTATCCATTTTACAAGTAATTATTTTAATTGTTCTTTGATACTCCGATCAGAAACAGTACTATAAAATTATGCTTTTCTATATACATGTATGACACTGTAAATGAATAAAAAAAAAATCAGGGTATTTGTGTATTTGAACTTTTGACCCCTATCCCACAGTGATTCATTTTGAAATTGCTTGAATGAGTCCCTGGGACTCACATATTTTGAAACAATGGGTCCAAACTAAAAAAACAATGGGTCCAAAGATTTTTTCTAAGCAAAATTCGTTAAAAATTATCTGTATAACAAATGTTTCATTATGAATTCAGTCTGAATTAGTCCCTAGAACTCACATAAATTAGAACCATGAGTCCCAATGAAAATGAATGGGTTCTGTGACGGTGTTGACAACAGTTTGTCGAAAGATCAAAACAGAAATTAAAAGGACTAGAATATAGGCTAGGTCCATTGATTTTGATTTTCCTTATTTTAAATGTTCATTTTTCTCCTTTAGATTAAGTTACCATGTAGATTAACCTATTTTAGATTTTCTTAAATTCAGTTTTCAGATTTCAAATGGGATGCACTTATTCTGAAATGAATGGTCCTCAGAAAAAAGTGTGAGTCAGGGACTTGGGATGCGCAGCAAAATGAAACACTGATCCAAGCGTCCGATGGTGACCCTGGAGCAAATTATACTGATATTCCCAAAATCATTACATTTTATTAAAAAAGGAAAATAGATATTCGACCCAATTTTACCTCTTCCCGCCACCCCTCACTCCCCGCCACCCCCTCACCCCCCTCCCCCACACCCTCCCCCCACCACACACAAAGGATCATCAAAATGTTCATTTGAGACCTAATTTAAAAAAAAAGACCCACTGTTACCCTCCACCCCCAACCCCAGGGAAGATCTCCAAGTTTTAAATAATAAGTCATTTGACTTGCTATATCCAGGCCCCACCGATGACGTAGGGGAAACAAATGTATATAGTGTAATCTCATCATCATACCGTTTCATTTTAGATATATCGTAATTAAAAAAATGATACCCCATGTTACCCGCTCTCTCTCCCCCCCTCCCCCTCCCACCTACACACACACACACACATACCACACACACACACACACATATACACCGAACTCCTGGGTAGAATTCCCAGTTTGAATAATAAAATCATTTGATACTTTGTTTATATGATCTCTCTTAGGAAATTACAAAAATAAGAAAAGATTGCAGTATAAATGAATTTTAAGTGTATTAATTTTGACCTTTTGACACCCCTTTCTCTGGACCCCACAGGTGACATAGAAGGGAAAAAATTATACAGTATAATCCCATCAACATAACATTCCATTTGAGACATACTTAGAAATAAAAATAAAAAAATACACCACTTCACCCACCCACCTTGGGCCCCTAGGCAAACGTCTGAGTTTGAAATAATAAAATCGTTTGATCTGTTATCTATCTTTCCTAGACGATTACATATACAAAGTTATGTGAAAAAATATGGAAAAATGAAAGTGTAATTGAATTTTTAGTGTATTTTACCCCAGTTGAGGGCCCCTGGATGCGGAGCCAATAATAATGTTGCTCTTGCATGCCTTCATCATATGGTGAAGCCATAACCTAAGTTTGGTTGAATGCCATTCAGCAGTTTCGGAGGAGATATGATAATAGACGGACAGACAGACAAACGGAGGCGATTTTAATGTACTTTTTTTTCAAAAACATGGTTATACATTAATACATTAAATGTGGGCTGAACAAGTCTTGTAGTTCACCCATGCTTTTTGGTGGTCATATTTGGGGCAAAAATTTGGGTGAGCTCTCATTTCTCGGTGAGCTCTCATTTCTCCACTTGCTTGACCCTGAAATGTCCAGCACCTGTGTTTGTAATTTTAAGTAAAAAAAGAAAAAGCATGAAAATCTATTCATTAAATGTAGGTTGAACTAATATGTCGACATACCCAATGAATTTAAGTTTCGAGATATTTGAAGGAATTTGTTTGCTTATGTCGTATATTATTTATGAGAATATGTCCTCATTAGCATCTGTAATACACTAGTGTATTACGAGAAATAAGTCATGGCTTTATTACACTCCCAGAATCCATGTTATTTGACAAATATGTTTTAATAAATCTTATTTTACTTCACTGAGAATTTAAATATGGCTTTTTAATCTTTTATATAAGTTATCTGTTCTATTTCGGAGTAATGATTAATTTAGACCCATTCTCAACATGCTGGACATGCTGGAGAGAAGCCCCTTTAAAGTTAGAAATATTTCTAAAATCTCTATTTCAGTTGAGATGTATACCGTGTAATGCGTCTATACAAATGACCACTGTGCGACGGGCAAGCAAACAGACACTTAGGAAGGAGCCAGGCTTCAGACTGTCATCGTTCTCAGAAGGAGGATATATTTTGCTAGTATGTGATTGATATTGATGCCACTAGTATAAAAAAAAATGGACATTTGTATGTGTCCCGAAACTTTAAGGGGAGCATATAGTTGCCGCCTTGTCCATCCATATGTCCGGCCCGCTTTTCTTGTCTAGCTGCTGTAATGACTGATAAATATAAATAACAAACTAGTTTCGGCGTCAATAATGTACATGTTAAGAACATCAACATCATTTGCCGAAAACATTCAACATGCAACATTTCAGTTTAAATCATTCACAAACTGATTAAAAATTTAATAAATGTATTATTTCACTGCTGGATTGAATTTTAAGGAAATGCTTCACTTGATGGTAGGTGTCTTTTGTTTTTTGCTCACTTGCATCTACTCTTCAGTGAAAAGAGCCACACACCTATCGTTTCGTGAATGATATACCCATAATCAAACACAGCAGTTAAATAATCTCTGTATTAGAAGTTCTATTGAATCAATCCTTATGAAACTTTGCGTACATGTAATTGTCTGTAGTATGATTGGCCACCTATTGAGTTTGGAGTGAGTAGGTCAAAAGGCACCTGTTTTATTTTCTTAACTTAAAATTTACATTGTAACATGTTAAATTTATATCCAGATTCTTGTTATCTTCATGACAATTTGTAGATCTATATATGTACATGTATTGTGATTTATTACACAACTATGAAACTTTCACCAACAAACAAAGAAATAAAGTCACTGTAGTGAAAACTCAGCTTTCTTTGCGCTAGAGTAAATAAAAATACACAAACAGTATAGAAAAGGTTGATTCACATTGGAACGCTTTCAATAGATTTCGTGACATTTTCAGACCACCTTGCCTATACAATAATCGTAATCTGTGTTTCTCCATGACAGATTGTCCCAGTCACAATGCCTTGCCTATACAATAATTGTAATCTGTGTTTCTCCATCACAGATTGTCCCAGTCACAATGCCTTGCCTATACAATAATTGTGATCTGTGTTTCTCCATCACAGATTGTCCCAGTCACAATGCCTTGCCTATACAATAATTGTAATCTGTGTTTCTCCATCACAGATTGTCCCAGTCACAATGCCTTGCCTATACAATAATTGTAATCTGTGTTTCTCCATCACAGATTGTCCCAGTCACAATGCCTTGCCTATACAATAATCGTAATCTGTGTTTCTCCATGACAGATTGTCTCAATCACAACATCTTGCCTATACAATAATTGTAATCTGTGTTTCTCCATCACAGATTGTCCCAGTCACAATGCCTTGCCTATACAATAATTTTAATAGATCTGTGTTTCTCCATGACAGATTGTCCCAGACACAACGCCTTGCCTATACAATAATTGTAATAGATCTGTGTTTCTCCATGACAGATTGTCCCAGACACAACATCTTGCCTATACAATAATTGTAATCTGTGTTTCTCCATCACAGATTGTCTCAATCACAACACCTTGCCTATACAATAGTTGTAATCTGTGTTTCTCCATCACAGATTGTCCCAGTCACAACGTCTGCCTATACAATAATTGTAATCTGTGTTTCTCCATCACAGATTGTCCCAGTCACAACGCCTTGCCTATACAATAATCGTAATCTGTGTTTCTCCATCACAGATTGTCCCAGTCACAATGCCTTGCCTATACAATAATTGTGATCTGTGTTTCTCCATCACAGATTGTCCCAGTCACAATGCCTTGCCTATACAATAATTGTAATAGATCTGTGTTTCTCCATGACAGATTGTCCCAGACACAACATCTTGCCTATACAATAATTGTAATCTGTGTTTCTCCATCACAGATTGTCCCAGTCACAATGCCTTGCCTATACAATAATTGTGATCTGCGTTTCTCCATGACAGATTGTCTCAATCACAACATCTTGCCTATACAATAATTGTAATAGATCTGTGTTTCTCCATGACAGATTGTCCCAGACACAACGCCTTGCCTATACAATAATTGTAATCTGTGTTTCTCCATCACATATTGTCCCAGTCACAATGCCTTGCCTATACAATAATTGTAATCTGTGTTTCTCCATCACATATTGTCCCAGTCACAACATCTTGCCTATACAATAATTGTAATCTGTGTTTCTCCATCACAGATTGTCCCAGTCACAATGCCTTGCCTATACAATAATTGTAATAGATCTGTGTTTCTCCATGACAGATTGTCTCAATCACAACATCTTGCCTATACAATAATTGTAATCTGTGTTTCTCCATCACAGATTGTCTCAATCACAACACCTTGCCTATACAATAATTGTAATCTGTGTTTCTCCATCACAGATTGTCCCAGTCACAATGCCTTGCCTATACAATAATCGTAATCTGTGTTTCTCCATCACAGATTGTCCCAGTCACAATGCCTTGCCTATACAATAATTGTAATCTGTGTTTCTCCATCACAGATTGTCTCAATCACAACATCTTGCCTATACAATAATTGTGATCTGTGTTTCTCCATGACAGATTGTCCCAGTCTCAATGCCTTGCCTATACAATAATTGTAATCTGTGTTTCTCCATGACAGATTGTTCCAGTCACAACACAATGCCTATACAATAATTGTGATCTGTGTTTCTCCATATCACAACGTTTTGCCTATACAATAATTGTGATCTATGTTTCTCCATATCACAACGTTTTGTCCCAATCACAATGCCTTGCCTATACAATAATTGTAATCTGTGTTTCTCCATGACAGATTGTTCCAGTCACAACACAATGCCTACACAATAATTGTGATCTGTGTTTCTCCATATCACAACGTTTTGCCTATACAATAATTGTGATCTGTGTTTCTCCATATCACAACGTTTTGCCTATACAATAATTGTAATCTGTGTTTCTCCATATCACAATGCCTTGCCTATACAATAATTGTAATCTGTGTTTCTTCATGACAGATTGTTCCAGTCACAACACAATGCCTATACAATAATTGTGATCTGTGTTTCTCCATATCACAACGTTTTGCCTATACAATAATTGTGATCTGTGTTTCTCCATATCACAACATTTTGCCTATACAATAATTGTGATCTGTGTTTCTCCATATCACAACGTTTTGCCTATACAATAATTGTGATCTGTGTTTCTCCATATCACAACGTTTTGCCTATACAATAATTGTGATCTGTGTTTCTCCATATCACAACGTTTTGCCTATACAATAATTTTGTAATCTGTGTTTCTCCATATCACAACGTTTTGCCTATACAATAATTGTAATCTGTGTTTCTCCATATCACAATGCCTTGCCTATACAATAATTGTAATCTGTGTTTCTCCATGACAGATTGTTCCAGTCACAACACAATGCCTATACAATAATTGTGATCTGTGTTTCTCCATATCACAACGTTTTGCCTATACAATAATTGTGATCTGTGTTTCTCCATATCACAACGTTTTGCCTATACAATAATTGTGATCTGTGTTTCTCCATATCACAACGTTTTGCCTATACAATAATTGTAATCTGTGTTTCTCCATATCACAATGCCTTGCCTATACAATAATTGTAATCTGTGTTTCTCCATGACAGATTGTTCCAGTCACAACACAATGCCTATACAATAATTGTGATCTGTGTTTCTCCATATCACAACGTTTTGCCTATACAATAATTGTGATCTGTGTTTCTCCATATCACAACGTTTTGCCTATACAATAATTGTGATCTGTGTTTCTCCATATCACAACGTTTTGCCTATACAATAATTGTAATCTGTGTTTCTCCATGACAGATTGTCTCAATCACAACGTTTTGCCTATACAATAATCGTAATCTGTGTTTCTCCATGACAGATTGTCTCAATCACAATGTTTTGCCTATACAATAATTGTAATCTGTGTTTCTCCATGACAGATTGTCCCAATCACAACGTTTTGCCTCACAATATGGCAGATAAAGAGACTCAAATGGAAACTTGGCCTGATCGAAAGTCTTGAGGCACGCTTTAAAACGAACCCAGTACCGTTTCCTACAAAGTAAGTTTGGGCTTGAATTCTTTATCTATCCTACTAACGACTCTGTAATATACATGTTTGTAAGTCCCAGTTCTCTGTAAAAATCAACTTCATCTCATTTGCTCATTCCTCTTCTGATGCACCATGTGTTTCCTGGACAAGAAAAGGGTCACTGCTTATCCAGGCTGAGGGGTAATATCCGCACAAATTCATGTTCATTTTGTCATTTTTATGCCACAAAAGTGGAGTGGACATATACGTTATGGTCGTTACCCTTGTCTGTTCGTCCGTCCGTCCGACCATCTCTTGGAAACACAAAATCTAGTTCTCTGATACGGGAAGCCATAGATGTTAAATGCTTCACACATGTTGACATCTGCATGATAGCAGTATGTTCAGTGGTTTTGTTACCTTCGAGTCCTGCTTCTAGGATTTATCATATTTGCTACGGAATCACAATTAAAAGATATGTGCATCCATAGGATGCATAGAAATACCATCGAGGAGTCCTGTAGTTCTATTTATAATGGCGTGTACCTATTTTCCATATCACTGTTTCTTTTTAAAATGTTGGGGTATATATCCCAGCAAAAGGAAGCCATTCTAACTAATTATAATCAAGGTTTCACAAATTTGTTAATTTTGGTTCGTTCTTTCGGTTTTTGACAGACAAACACGTGTTCTTCCGGTAAATGCTAAGCATTTACATAGCACCGATAAAATTCCACAAAAAAAAATATATAAAAATGACGAAATAGACTGATCTTAAGTACATCTACAGAAGATTCGGATGATCTGGGGTTGTTTTACTGTTGTTCATAATCATTCTAAATCGAAAATCGGCAAAAGTAGTAAATTCAGACGGTATATATTTCGGACAACATTTAATCTGAAACACATAAGGTCCTCTTTGGTCTTTAAAATTATGGAACTACCAATATTAAAGGCCACCCAAGTTTAGGAAAGATTAAGGTACTGTCAAAAAAAAAATACATGGTTCACAACACCTCTCGAAATATTTCCTAAGACTCATAAATCCTGAAGGCAGTGAGTCCAAGGACTCGTAATAACATAATTGTAAAAAGATCACTGTATGTTCCTGACAGAAGTAGGTCAGTCTGAATGATCTTCCCCTCCTTTAGGCACTTTGCTTTAAACCACTTCTCAGAAACCTCTTAGTTAATTTTAAGCAAACTTCCCGTGCATATTCCTTAGATCATTGGATTTCAAGTTTGTTAAAATTTGGTCAAAGTGACATCCGAGATGGCCACCAATACTATAAATGGTTGAAATCTTAAATCTTCTCAAGATCAGCAGAGCTTATGCCATGGTGCGGTGTCCGTCGTCCGTCCGTCTGTCCGTAAACTTTTTATTGTAGCGACTACTCCTCTGAAAGTAATGGGTTGATTTTCATGAAACTTTACAGAAATGTTGCCCATGAAGTCTAGTTGATCCTAGCAAAAATTCATGTTAAATCCAAGATGGCTGCCAAAGCAAAAAATAGATTTTTAAAAAACAAGTTTGTAGCAAATACTTCTTGAAAACTATAAGTGATATTGATATGGGACTTTTTCTAAAACGATCAGCATGACATGTTGTTGGTCCTTGTCGAAAATCGTTTTGATTCGACGTTAAACATTGCTGCCATCTTTGTTTACATAAGAGTTATTTAGTAAAAACTTGAAGCGACTTCTTCTCTGAAAGTACTTGACGGATTTTCATGAAATTTCACAGGAATGTTGCCCTTGATGTCTAGGTGGTTCTAGCAAAATTTCAGGTCGGCCGAAAATTCAAGATGGCCGCCACTGCTAAAAATAGATTTTTAAAAAACAAGTTTGTAGCAACTGCTTCTTGAAAACTATAAGTGATATTGATATGGGACTTTTTCTAAAACGATCAGCATGACATGATGTTGATATGGGACTTTTTATAAAATGATCAGCATGGCATGATGTTGGTCCTTGTTGAAAATCATTTTGATTCTATATTAAACATGGCTGCCAGCGGCCATCTTTGTTTACATAGAGTCATGTAGTAAAAACTTGTAGCGACTACTCCTCTGAAACTCCTTGACGGATTTTCATGAAACTTCACTGGAATATTGCTGTTGATATCTAGCTGATCCTAGCTTACTTTCAGGTCGGCCGGAAATTCAAGATGGCCACCACAGCTAAAAATAGGTTTTTAAAAGACAAGTTTTTAGAGACTACTTCTTGAAAACTGAAAGTGATATTGATATGGGACTTCTTCTAAAATGATCAGCATGACATGGTGTTGATCCTTGTCAAAAATCATTTTGATTTGACATTAAACATGGTTGGCAGCGGCCATCTTTGTTTACATAGAGTTATATAGTATATACTTGTAGCAACTACTCCTCTGAAACTACTTGAAAGATTTTCATGAATCTTCACAGAAATGTTGCTCTTGATGTGTAGTTGATCCTTACAAAATTTCAGGTCTGCCCGAAATTCAAGATAGCCGCCATGGCTAAAAATAGTAGTGACTACTTCTTAAAATCTATAAGTGATATTGATATATATAGGACTTTTTCTAAAATGATCAGTTTGACGTGATGTTGGTCCTTGATGATTTATTTTGATTCAACATTAAACATGGTCGGCAGTGGCCACCTTTGTTTACATAGAGTTATATATGAAAACTTCTAACGACTACTCTGAAATTATTTGACAGATTTTCATGAAACTTCACTGAAATGCTGATCTAGCTTTCAGAACCTGCCAGTAGAGCTTCAAGGTCATAGACATCTTGTTGAGCTTGTTTGACATTTTCCCTCTTCGCCAAGGTATTTCAGCTGAGCAATTTAAGGCCATTTTGCCCTCTTTTTTAGAATAAACTTTAAGGAATGAACTTGGTTAAGGAGTTCTTAGATCTTGATTTTACTTATAATTATTATTACATTATATCTTCTCCTGATACATACTTCATGATTCTCTTGCAAAATTGTTTCTTTTGTATATTTTTTGGCCTTTATCATAATAAATTAAAATATCTATAAAATTGTATATTTGTGTTATGGTTTTAGCATAGAGGAAGTGAAAGATCTGGAATTCCGACCTGTGATATTGCGGGGAGAGTTTGATTTCTCCAAGGAGGTGTACATCGGTCCACGAGGAGGTGTTCACGAGGTGAAAAGTCTTGGTGAAATGGGCGGGCAACGCGTGTCAGGTGTACATGTGGTGACACCATTCAAGCTGGCAGATAGAGAGTAAGTATGGTATATTTTCGTCGGAATTGCATCGATTTTATAGTCGCACCGATAGCTAGGGTCATATGGCGACTTTCCAGCTTCCATTGGTGGTAATTTTTGTGCACCACTGACAATCTGCAAGCCAGTTGCATAGCTTCCTCGCATAAAGATTCCTGGTCCTATGAGGGCTCGAACCCACAGCGGGGAGGGACAAGTGATTTCAAGTCAGATACTCCACGGACACCCCTGTTATATTTTGATATTGAACTTAAATGTGATTTCTAAACTGGCATTGTTACACAAGTTATTACCCTTGAGTATTGAAAAATAGGGAAACTTCAGTGTGTGAACTTCATAACTTGAATGAATCGTTTTCGATTTACACCAGGGAAGTGGTGTGGGGGCGGGGGGAAGTGTGCGGGGGGGCAGGGCAGGGGAAGTTGTGTGTGGAGGCAGGTGTAGTGGTGTATGGGGGCTGGGGAAGTGATGTGTGGGGGCAGGGGAAGTGGTGTGGGGGCAGGGAAGTGGTGTGTGGGGGGCAGAGGAAGTGGTGTGTGGGAGCAGGGCAAGCGGTGGGGCAGGGGAAGCAGTGTGTGCAGGCAGGGGAAGTGGTGTATGGGGGCTGGGGAAGTGGTGTGTGGGGGCATGGGAAGTGGTGTGTTGGGGCAGAGAAAGTGGTGTGTGTGAGCAGGGGAAGTGGTGTGTGGGGGCAGAGGAAGTGGTGTGTACAGGCAGAGGAGTTGTGTGTAAAGGTAGAGGAAGTGTTGTGTGGGCACTGGGGAAGTGGTGTGTCGGGCAGGGGAAGTGGTGTGTGAGGGCAGGAGAAGTGGTGTATGGGGGGGATGGTGTTAGGGGGCAGGGGAAGTGATGTGTGGGGGCAGGGGAAGTGATGTGTGGGGGCTGGGGAAGTGGTGTGTGCGGGCAAGGGAAGTGATGTGTGGGGGCAGGGGAAGAGTGGGTGAGGGGCATCAAAAGGTGTTGACATTAAGGCATTCTTTTTTTCCCTTATATAACTGGTACCGAAAAACAGTACATGTACCATTCTCAATGGCAAAAAGTACGTGTTTTTCCCAATTGGAGTGAAAAAATTCCCAATCAAGAAAAAAACAAGAAAAAAAACTATATACCAGTATATATATATATATATATATATAATATTTTTTTAATATTTCGGTGAGGGAAATGAAATACTACAGGAGAATGTATACATGGTAATGTGTTGCAATGTATTTAAGCATACAAAATTGCTTTTGTTTGGTAGTGAAAAAATTCCCAAATTAAGGCAAAATGCCGCGAATTTTCCCAGTTGAATGGGTACCGGTACCATTCCCAAAGGGTGAAAAAAATCGCTGCAAGCTAATAGTGCAAATAATGTTCTTCTCTGATAGTGCATTACAGATGAGACTGGGTTATTTTGCCTCAGATTGACATAGTTACCATGGTTACAAGAGCCATGTTAGCCAGTTGAGCATCCACAGGCCCTTTTGTGATTCTTCTTTGAAGCATTTTGTAGCTTTTCTAAAACTGGCAAAGTTCCGCTAGTTTTGAGGAGTAAAAATCATTTAAATACCGAAAGAATGCTTCCTGTTTGATAAATACTTAAAAACTGCCATTATAATGTTCCTTTAAATAATATTTTAAAGACTCTGGCTTCCCCGACAAGCACATTCTTTATTTATTTTCTGTTTCAGCATGACGATATTGGTGAACAGAGGGTGGTACTCTACCACTCGGTTGCTGAATGGAAACTTTCTGGAAGACGGACGGGTATGTATTCATGTGATAATACCAAATGGTTTATTCTAACACTCGGTGGCTGAGTGGACACTATCTGGAGAAGGGTATGTAATCATGTGATAATACCGAATAGTTTATTTTGCCACTCGGTGGCTGAGTGAACACTATCTGGAGAAGGGTATGTAATCATGTGATAATACCGAATGGTTTACTCTACCACTCGGTGGCTGAGTGGACACTATCTGGAGGAAGGGTATGTAATCATGTGATAATACTGAATAGTTTACTCTACCACTCGGTGGCTGAGTGGACACTTGTTGGAGAAGGGTATGTAATCATGTGATACGAATGGTTTACTCTACCACTCGGTGGCTGAGTGGACACTATCTGGAGAAGGGTATGTAATCATGTGATAATACCGAATAGGTTATTTTGCCACTCGGTGGCTGAGTGGACACTATTTGGAGAAGGGTATGTAATCATGTGATAATATCGGATGGTTTACTCTACCACTCGATGGCTGAGTGGACACTATCTGGAGAAGGGTATGTAATCATGTGATAATACCGAATAGTTTATTTTTGCCACTCGGTGGCTGAGTGAACACTATCTGGAGAAGGGTATGTAATCATGTGATAATACCAAATGTTTATTCTACCACTCGGTGGCTGAATGGCTACTTTCTGGGAAGAAGGACGGGTATGTATTCATGTGATAATACCGAATGGTTTACTCTACATCTCAGTGGCTGAGTGGACACTATCTGGAAAAGGGTATGTAATCATGTGGTAATACCAAATAGTTTATTTTGCCACTCGGTGGCTGAGTGAACACTAACTGGAGAAGGGTATGTAATCATGTGATAATACCGAATGGTTTACTCTACCACTCGGTGGCTGAGTGGACACTATCTGGAGAAGGGTATGTTATCATGTGGTAATACCTAATGGTTTACTCTACCACTCAGTGGCTGAGTGGACACTATCTGGAGAAGGGTATGTATTCATGTGATAATACTAAATGGTTTACTCTCCCACTCGGTGGCTGAGTGGACACTATCTGGAGAAGGGTATGTGTATCATTGTGATAATACCAAATGGTTTACTCTACCACTCGATGGCTGAGAGTGGACACTATCTACTGGAACACGGCAATCTGAAAGGTTTTATCAACCCATTAAAATTTGCGTCTCATCCAGTATCCTTATTTACTTAAATATATATTTTTTCATTATATCTTAGAATTCCCTTAAAGAATTGAAATGACACATCAAACATGCATTCACTTTCATATTAAGAACTCAGATACAGTGACATAAATCTGTTAGTCAATTAAGCAGAATTGTGCCTTTCCATTTAGTTTCCCAATAAATAGACTAAGGCCTCGAAAGAGTCGAGCGTCCAAGTCGAGCGTCTGCACGGGTGTGAGCTTCTTGTTTTTTCTGTGTTGTTAAAGAAAAAATGCTATGTCACATTATGGGTTGTAGAGTACTATTAAATTTATCAAACTGTTCTTATTTCTACACTGAATCATTTGTTGTTGCTATTTCAGGTGCATGGAGTTCATGATTTGGTAGGCATTGTCCGCAACGATCAAAAGGTGAGATCAACTTTTGTTGCTATTTAAGGAACATCTATAGATAAGTGGCCTAATATATGATCTTATCGTGGTCACAAAGACTAGACGTTTTGTCACTATGGCTCCACTGATCTCCTAATAGCTGTCAGTTTGTCATCAAAGTTTTAATTATTAGTTTTATGTAAAGTAATGTTACTCTTTTTACCTCTTTTTAGCTCACCTGAGCCGAAGGCTCAAAGGTGAGCTATTGGGATCACTCTATCGTCCGGCGTCCGTCGTCGTTAACTGTTTTGCTTCAAACGACTTCTCCTCAGAAACCTGCTTGGCCAATTTTGCACCAAACTTCACGTGGATGATCCTTAGATGAAATGCTTTTCTAGATTTGTTTAAAATTAGGTCAGCGCGACTATCTCAAGAGTGGCCGCCATTAACCATATATGGTTGAAACCTTAAAAAATCTTCTTCTCAAGAACCGCTGGACAGATTCAACAGTTTTTCTTTTAAAATGATCGCCAATGTCTAGACTATCAAGTTTGTTCGAAATGAAGTCCCCAGGGGTCAAAAATGGCCATGCCCCGGGGGTCCAGAAGTTTGTATATTGAGATTTGCATGTTTTTCATATAGACATATAGGAAAAATCTTTAAAAAATCTTCTTCTCTGAAACCACAAGGCACAGAGGTCTCATGTATTACATGTAGCATCAGCTTATGGTGCTTCTTCTAAGTTTGTTCAAATGGTGACCCTGGGGTCAAATTGTCCCCTACCCCGGGTTCACAGTTTACATAGACTTATATAGGACTTTTTTAAAAAACAATATTCTTCTCTGAAACTGCAAGAGCCAGAGGTTTAATATTTTGCATTTGCTATAAGCATTATGGTCCTCTACCAAGTTTGTTCAAATGGTGACCCAGGGGTCACATTTGACCTCGCCCACTGGGGTCATCAGTTTCTAACATAGGCTTGTCTGAATAGGGAAAAACTAAAAAAATCTTCTTCTCTGGAACCACATGGCACTGAGCTCTCATGTATTACATGAAGCATCAGCTTATGGTTCTCTACTTAGTTTGTTCAAATGGTGACCCTGGGGTCAAATTTGGTCCCCGCCCCGGGGCTCACAGTTTTACACAGATATGTATAGGGAAAAACTTAAAAAATCTTCTTCTCTGAAACTGCAAGAGCCAGAGGTTTTATATTTTGCTTTTTGCTATAAGCTCATGGTCCTCTACCAATTTTGTTCAAATGGTGACCCGGGGGTCACATTTGGCCCCGCCCCGGGGGTCACAGTTTTACATAGGCTTGTATAGGGGAAAAACTGAAAATAAATCTTCTTCTCTGGAACTTGCAAGTCAGAGGGTTTAAATATTGTGCATTTACTATAAGCTTATGGTCCTCTACAAGTCTTGTTCAAATGGTGACCCTGGTGTCAAAACGTGGCCGCGCACCGGAGGTCACAGTTTTATATAAAAACTTACTATAAATAGGAAAAAAACAATCTCTCTGAAACTGCAAGAGCCAGAGGTTTAATATTTTGCATTTACTATTAGATTATGGTCCTCTACCAAGTTTGTTCAAATGATGACGCCTGGGGTAAAATTTGACTCCACTCCATGGGTCACAGTTTCATAGACTTATATAGGAAACACATTAACGTCTTCTTCGCTGGAACTGCAAGAGCCAGAGGTTTAAATTCTTGCATTTATTATACTCTTATGGTCCTTTACCCAGTTTGTTCAAAATGGTAACCCTGGCTTCACATTTGGACCCCGCCCCAGTGGTCACGTTTTTACATAGACTTGTATATGGGAAAAACTTAAAAAATCTCTTCTCTAAAACCACAAAGCACACAGCTCTCATATATTACATGTAGCCCTGGGGGTCACAATTGGCTCTGCCCAAGGTGTTACTCTCTAGCACCTTCATTTTATATTTGATATTTACCAAACTTTGTCAGTGTCTTAAACTGTCATATATCAACTGTTGTTATACACCAACAGAGCCCACATTTCTTGAACAACCTTAACCAAACTTGCACAGATTGTATATGACCATAAGATTTCGAAGAAGTTCGATAATGTGCCAGTACTCAGGTGATCGCTATAAGGCGCATCTTGGCCCTGGCCCTCTTGTATTGGTTCAAATTAAACTCAGGTGAGCGATATAGGGCATCATGGCCCTCTTGTTTACTTCTTTTGTCCTGTGTGATTCCCAGACAAGAAAAAGGACCACTGCCTATTCAGACACAGAAGTAAAACACCTCAAACCCCATCCCAGCAACCCCCCACCCACTTCCCTCTCTCCCCCCACCCCTGCCAACCCACCACAGATGTAAATGGAAAGTTAGACTGGAATGTTTTTTAGCGTCACTTTTTTAATGGAAGCATACATTGCTTACCAGTTGTTTCAGTTATTGCCTGTGTACCTCGACGGATCTAATGCAGAATTTGATGGTTATATTACCGGTATACCACTGATACTTTCTATATCATCTCTGTTAAGGTTGAAAATAAACACACTGCAGCTTTAAGTTTCCTACTTAACTTATGTAACTTTAAGGTTTTGATGTTGTTTGACGGCTCATCGACACAAAGCTTCATTTAGAACCACTCCAAAGAGAGGGAAAGGAAAAATATTATCCAGGAACCATGCCCTACACATACGATATTTCAGCAGATTTTATGTTGTTCTTAACATGTATCTCAGGAAATAGACTGCTATAGGGGTCATTCTAGTTTACGTCCCCATAGATGAACAACTGAAGAAACCCAGTTGTGCTGGCGAGGCTTGAACTCGTGCTTTCTGGATTAACGTATACTGTTCTATCACTGGGCCATCCGGAAAAATCTCTGATATAGTGGTCAATAGCTTGCCTGTCTTGTACCAGCAATCCAGCAATAGCTGCCTGTCTTGTGACCAGCAACCAGGCAACTAGCTTGCCTGTTGTACCAGCAATAGCTTCTTGCCTGTCTTGTAGGTTGTAAACCCAACACTGAGCAGGACACTTAAATCGGACATGTTTTGTGTATTCAAGTCCATTGTAACCAGTTGCTCCCTTGTACAGGAATATCTTGGGGCTATAAATCAATACAGGGAAACAATTCAATTGGTAAGGGCAGGGTGATCCTGAATCCTCCATTATTTATTTTCTTCTCTCTTTCGAAGTGTTTAGCGCATCCGTGTTTGACGAGTGTAAAGACATTGCGTTCTGAAATTGTCTTGCCTCTTACCGCTACAGGTAAAATCCCAGTGAGTTTGAATCCCAATGGAAACTCAACTTGTAAGATCCCAATGGAGAACTCAACTTGTCAGTGAGAAAGTGTTGATTCTTACTGATTGCGGGAGGTATGTACGTACAGTACTGATCTCTACCCAGAATACCACTAAAAATCGACACCGTCATCACAGAGCCTAGAAGTGTGCTAGGAAATGATGTTAAAGGATTGTAGCCACACAGCCAAAACAATCTTTATTATTGAGAGTTCTGAAAGAAAGTTGAAAAATCATCTAAATCTGATGATCAACAAAAACGATATGACCATTTAAAGGTTGTTCTAAGCAGGTATGTGAATCGCCATTTTGGAGAACTATAACGTCATGATTCCAAAACACCATATATGGCATATTGGTAAAGACTCTTTTAAAGCAAAGAAAATCGCTGCAAATGATGCCAACTTAAGGAGTTCATGTTGATAGCATTATTACCATAATTAAGTATACATATTTTTCATACAGTTGCTGTTATTTTTTCCTATAAGTCAGTAAATTTTCATATTTATAGCAGTCTTCGAATTAACCCACTAGCCGAAGCCGGGTCTAGAACTGTCATTCGGGCTAGTGATTCTTTTTAATGTATATAGTACAGACTAAAGAAAAATGTACGGGTTTTCATTGAGTATATAGAATTCCGGCTAGTGCCATGAAAAATTAATTCAAAGACTTATAAACATCCCATAATATGGTCGTTTTAAACTATGATGTCATAGGTCTCAAAATGAGGCTTCCATATCAGACTTTTAACAGAACCTTTAACCGTTCGTACCTCTTTGTTCATTATCCAGCTGATATTTCTTCACCCTTTTCCCAGTTATTCAGCACTCTCAATAATAATGATTGTTTAGCTGTGTGGCTACTCTCCCATTAAC